>JABFQD010000434.1:0-26526 GCA_022817045.1 Psix sp. ZL-2020
AGCATTAAACTAATCTATTTAGAAACGAACGATAACAGAACGAATTGAATGAGTACCTTTGTCTCGAATTGTTACAATTAGCCCTATTCTATTCGAATTAGCTCAGAGTTATGGAGATGAAACAGAAATATTATATTTCTGATTGTAACTGTATTAAGAATTTATTGAACTAAGTTACATTCAAATTATATATTTAAAATATATATCGTATATAGAAATAAAACAGTTATGAGTTTAATTATACCTTATAAGGCCTTCATTATTCATGGTACTTCACAGTATTTCCAACCGTTTATAGTATCAAAATATTATAACAAGACCTTAATCGAGTCATGCGCATTACATTGAATAACTGATTTTATTCGCAAGTTGTTAATCCTGTTGATTATTATATTCGTTTTCTTATACTTTCACTGACTAGTTAATAATAAATAATTTAATAAAGTATGGTTTCAAAATACTAGAATAGGTTTCAGCTTTGATATCAAATACTCAAACAAGATAATTGTAATATGTTTTGTAACATGATTATGCATCTGTAGATGTAATGCAAATAATCAATTCGTATTATTGAATAACAATTATCCTGAAAATAAAGGAAACAATTAGACTTTATTTCTTTTCATTTGAGATTCTGTAAGGCGTTTATTTTAAGGACTTTTAATACTTTAAAATTGTAATAATGAAACAAAAAAATGTGAGTAAGAACAAATTACTTTGATATCTTTGCGTCAAATAATTCTTGAAATGACCTATTTTTCAAAGCATCGACATGTTTATATTTATTTTTTTATATTATGCGTATAATTTTGTTTCTAAACTAATTAATGAATTGAGAAATATGGATTTGTAATCATTCATCAATATACATAAAAATGAAAAACTTAATATATTTTATTTTGCAGAAAATATATGTTGTAATGAATGTATAAACTCTTTGTAATTAAAGGTTCTGTTTATTTTAAATGTAAAAACACTTGAAATATGTTTTAGATGTTTATTTGCATATACGCGAAAAAACATGCTTTAAAAAATTTCTTTACTCTTCACTTAATTAATACAGTTTAAATTACGATGCAATTTATGTCACACATTTTCCCAGCGTAAGAACAATATAAAGATGTTGAATTTTGAACATACTGCGCACTGACATAGACAGTTCGCGCTAGTAACAACCGAATATCAATTTGTCGAGACCGATTTTTTGCATACTCCGCCCAAATCGCGTTGTGCCATTCGTCGCACGGGTCATTGAATTTGAATGGCCTATGACCCTGCTGAAAACTGGTTCTTGCTAACATTGACAACCGTACTTTTGTACCTAAAGCAAAGAGCGGAAAGGACACAAAATGGTTTCTCTATCACATGGCCTATAGTAAAGTCTATAAATTAATTTTCCTCTTTTTTCCTACTCGAAACTTACATAAAAATTAAATCTGATAATTCTTCAGAAATCGTTTCTGCAACTATTTTCATTATTGCTTTCTATCCAAACAATAAACAAACAAATCAATTATTGAACGAAATTTGCATGATCTTTCAATTCGTGCACATACATTAATTTTCTCCTGGGTACATAATAATCTGTCGTCATACATTCGCCAAACAAACTGCGCGAAAATGACTTGTCATAAATAACAAGCAAGAGTACACTGTGGCGTAATAATAATCATATATAATAACTGCTCACAGGAAACATACCCGTGGAGTCGGAAAAAGTGGTTTTTGCGTTTTAATTTGCGGGACATTTTGCTGGAAAATGCGTTATGGCAACGGTACAGTTCGCGCGAAGTAAGGTATGTCGTTAAATGCTTCGAGTATTAAGTGTACACAGTGCACAGAAACTTAAACTAATCTTCAGAGCTCAGAGCAATTGCACAGCTGAATTTGAGAACGCGCTTCAAGTATATGTGGACCCTCGACTGAGACAGACGTACAGGGTGCACAATGGTGCTTAATATCAACTGTACGTAATTTGCATCTCTTTATTGTGCACACGCCTGCAACTTCGTAAACGAAAAGCGCCCTGGTTGAGCGTTGATCGACGGCTTTGACTACACTCGTTCCATTATAAAACGTACGTCGCGCACGGGCGCTTAAAATTTATCGGCTTCTAGTCGAAATGAGCTTTCTGTTTAGTTTGTAATGTACTCCGATAATGAGCTGATTTACTATCGCAAAAGTTCACCCGATCGATGATTGGATTAAAGTCTTAAGTTATGATCGTAAAATGTTTAATTATCGTAAGCGTCGTTTGTCTTTGTTATTAAAATACAACGTTATAAAGGAGCTGGGTTCCTATTAGAATGAATGAAAACACTTGCACGTTGTTAACATTTTATTGATAGTTATTTATGTTTTAGATGGTGCTTGTTAATTCCGTCATGCCAGAAAGGATAAAATGCATCATGACGACAGCTTCAAAAAGCGCGTGCGCTTTTCTGGGATGATGTATTCTTCGCGAACCTATTTGGCGAACACAAAAAATTCAAAGTCACTCTCAATGAATTAAATCTAATTTGAAAAATGTTAGTCACCTTTTAAGCACCTGAAGATCCCCATAAAGCTCATTAGAATTTAGTATATTGATGATTAGTATTCTACTGATGAAATGTGTTATTTTTCAAATTTTAGTATTACAGCTGTAATTTTGCTTATGATGTAATTTATTAAAATTGCAGAATTACTCATTTCGTACCTAAAATTTGAGTTACCATAGTTGCATAACTACTGATATTTTAATTAAATTTAATCACTTATCATATATTAAAAATTCACTTCAACATCATTTTTCAAAAACCATAATATATAATTGGATTTTATTCCAAAATTACGAATTACGTTTCACTAAAAATATTATTACTGAATTCTCAATCATACTTTATTATTATTATATAATGACTTTATTATTATTTCACTTTTCGATCTAACTAATCATTTATTTAAATAAATAAGCAATCAAAAATGAATCGATTTACACTAATTAAATATTTTTACAATATTGAATTAATACTGTACTCATTATTGGAATTCAATAATTTAAAAATTTCAGCTATGTATCTTGATACAAATAAGAGTTTACGAATGTATAAATTATATCATCGATAGAATAAATACAAGTTTAATCGAAGTATAACGCTTTATTATATTGTTTAATTTCAGATTTAGTAGTTGAATATCGTGATTGGGTATTAATTTATCTTAATAACTTTTCAATTATAGTAATTTTAGTAACCCGACTGCATTTAAAATATAAACGGCTAAATATAATAACACTGTTTGTGGATTTTTAAAATGACGTTTCTCCGCTCGATATAATGATTATTTTGTTTTAACGTATCTCTAATTGTGTTTTGTTTCTCTTACGATTAGGACTTTCTAAATGAATTCCTCTTTTTGTACACTTTAGTTTGAAAAGCCGCAAAACCTTCGGACTGAAATACACAGTACTATGATGCCATAAGCGGTTCGAGAAATTAAGAACCGCGCGCAGATTAAGGAGCTAAGTACAATTACAAAACGATTTAAAAATCCGATGGCTCTTCTTAGCAATTAATTTTTACTAAGTGTTTTGTTTGAAAAATATTTTTTCTCTCAGAAACTTACGTTATGAATGTAATGAAGTTTGGAATTAAAGTTGAACGCAAATGTTCCAGGGAACATAACTTTGCTTTCTCCGTTTCTCCCAGAATAAACTTTAGCATATAGCAACTCAAGTAATTCACTTAACTAAACAAGGCGGTTTTTTCATTCATTTATTATTTAAATATTTCGTTTCATTAAAAATGATATTCTTTTGAAAAACTTTGCATTTCTTATTTATTGATGAGTTGAACGAGATCAATGGTTTATGTCCACGATAACTGTTTAGAATATAATTTAATGCACAATTCAATTATTGATGTTTAGTTAAGTTACGAAAAAGATGAGATAAAATGTCTTTTCATCGTATAAGGTTGTCGGATTTCTCGGACATCTGGAACACACATTCTTATTTGACGGGCAAATTTTGTTTTGCCTCTTTTTGTGTTGTGCAGAAACTTCTTTGTCCTCGTTTCAATGGAATTATTAGAGATTCGCGTGGAATGATTTCCCGAAAGAGTTTCTCACGAAAAGCTCGGACAAAATGCGTGATTCGCTTTGTACAGTCAAGATGCATTAGACAAAGACAAAAGTTAAGAGAAGGACCTTTGTAGAACAGTAAAATAGATTATGAAAGTATAGAAAAGTTAATACGATGATCAAAAAGTACTCAAAAACCTATTACAGTTTTTTCTCATATTTTTTATAATATTTTTTACATTAATAAGTTAAATCGCTTTATAATATCTTCAACATGTCCTTTTTCTGTTTTTTATTACATTTTTTTAAATAAATGTTATAATATACTGAAATTGGTACAATAAACCACTCGCGTTAATTAAATTTGTTTCTTTTCTAACTTCGAGTTAAATCCAGCGATGTTCAATGCCGCTGATAATACAGCGTTCTTGGGGAAAAAGCCCCTCGCGACAATGGAATTCGCGAGTGAGATTTACTGCGTCGCCTAATCGAGTTAACCTTCGTGTCAAATTGTCGCTTTACGTTGACACGATAATTTTATCGTCGCAGATAAACATTTTCAAGTCCACTTTTCCCAAAAGGATAAACCGACTTTTCACATATATATTTTTTATAAGAAATTTTCTAATTTAAATATAAAGTTTTTAAAACAGTACTATTATATTTCGAAGTTTAAAGCATCTAGTAAAACGGGAATGATAAATTTGTTTAATGGATGCATTCAAGTCAAAGTTAACGTCAAAATTATTAAATATTTAATAATTCCGTTATGAGCGTGCAGGTCTTTGCAGAAAAGCATTCATATATTTTTGTGTCTAAGCCAACACAAGATATAGTAATGACAACACTGTGTGACACCAAAATTATCACACAAACATTTTTTTTCAAGAGTATACTAGTCTAATTACTTTTTTTTACTAGACTAGTATATTCTAGTTTTATTCAAAAATGATTGTTAACTGCATTTTTTTCAACACAAAAAACAAAGTTTTACGTTGTTAAAAATACGTTTTGTTTTAGTTAGTGAAACGCATGAATGGGAAACAGATACCAACCTCTATTAAAAATAGTAATTAAACACTCCGAAAATGCAATAAGTGCCAAAAAGTGAAGAATAAAAAGAAACAGAAATTCAAAATTTTAAAAAAACTTTTAAAAAAAAATTTTTAATTTTCTTATGAAATTATTAAATATGATTTAAATTTACTTTAAATTTATTTCTTGTTTAAAAAGTGGCAAAGAATATTCATTCTTATGACGCGATTATAAGTTTTTCATTCATCTATTCCATTAGTTAACACAAAAAATAGTTTTCTTATACATAGTTATATATATATAAAAGATATTTTGTTTATGTTATTAACTTTCAATATAGCCTAATAGAAAAAAATTACCAACACTTTTCTGTTGTTTAAATCTTTTTTTATAAATATATCTTCATCTCATTCGTATGATTTTTTTGAATTAAAATTTCGTCGCGTAGTATAATGAAACCTCTGCTCACGATTATAATATTTGATGTCGCAGAATAATGAAGGTGCAGTTTCGTGGAAACATTTATAGTAGTAACGATGAAAATGTTTTACAATTTTTTCTTTTAAACGTTGTAGTATTATATGTTGAATAGCTAACAAATGTTTTTGGAGCTCGAATTTTCATTGAAATTTGAACGTCATTGCAAAGCATAGTCGTTGATAACAAAGTGTTTTCTAGAAACCGCTCGAATGGTAACCACGTACTGAGAATAGATCATTGACATTCGAATGATACTGCGATTTGCTCTTAAAAACGTACTCCAGTCCAACGACTTCTGAAATTCTTTTAATCATCGATAGAATTTCTGATTCTAGTTCACTTCACTTTTTTATAAATGGCCCACTCAAATATAAAAATTACTAGAGTACTTTCTGGATGTTTACTTAAGTAATTTAATTCAAAAATTTACAAAATTCATATAAATATTTTGAAACCTGATCTTTTTTTATTTCAAATGAATTAAAAGGATAAAGAAATTCTAAGTTAGTGTTACGTTTATACGGTCACATGCTGACCGTATACAAAAAAAATAAATAAATAACAAGTAAGCATTCATAGTATAATTAATGAATAATAGTAGAAATGAGCTTTGCTAATATTAAAATGAACTACTAACTAAACCACTCTACGAGAAAAGCGCAGCTTACACGAAAAAAATAATTTGATTTTTACGTTCATATATAATGGTAAAGGTATGATAGTATATTTTTAATATAATAACTATTATTATTTGATAACGTTATTTTTCTTCAATATACTATGACTACGATTACCATTAGATTTATACAACTATCGTATACGTAACTTTAATAAAAACAAACTTAATTGTCAAATTAATTTTTTTGAATTTAGAATATGTCTTGATAAATGTTTTCAAATATAGATATTGTTATAATATTTTCATAACATTTACCAAAAAAATTATTCAAGAAGATATTGCAAATTAGTATAATAATAAAGTATAGTAACTTTTTAATAAACTTTAATAAACCATAAATTAACATTCTTATTGCAATAATGTATTAATAATTTTTTCCGTGTAGTTCTCATAATTAAAAGCAACAGCAATAAGCAGACTATTTGCATACATATTTCATGTAACATACATATATCAGTAAAAAAATGTATTAACATAATTGTATTGTAATTTTATGAATTTTTAATTAAAGTATATTATAAAATAATACATTTTTTATGGAAAGGTATTTAAGATTTCTAAAAAATGAACATTTTGTTTTATGAAACACTACTTGATTTTCGCAAAAAATAAGAATCGCGATCGCTTTTTCTAAATCAATTGAATTTAAATATGAGTAACATAGTTTTAGTTTTTTATTCATTTCAATTAATGTAAATCATATAGTTGGTTTAAATTTAATGAAAACTGGAATACAATTTTTCATTCATATAAAAAAGGATAATACAATGTATATTCTACTACAGTTTATTTCATCAAAATTCAATATGAATATGTCATTTATATTCCTATCAGTTTATTGTCATGAGTGTATGAATTGCCAATCATAGATACTAAATTAAATTTGTATTTCAATTTGTATGACTTTAAAGAAATGACTTCTTCATTTTATCCAGATAAATTTAATTTCACAAGCATACCTCATTAAACACCCGAATGAATAAATTTAATTTAAATTGAATGTATTATTTTTATTAAATTATTTGTTTTAATTTAGGTATAAGATTTACATTATTCATAGTGTTAAATTAAAAATTCATAAAATTCATAACTAACCAAACAACCCATCAAATTTATCTCACCTGATCACTATCATGGCCCTGCCAACTGTCACGACTCTGTAACAAAAAGATATATATTTTACTCAACTATAATATTTCTCAGTCACAATTATTTAAATAAAAAATATATCATACTACAACATTGATTTTGACAAAGTTATAGTCTGACCGTGTGGACTAAAAGTTGCGCTTCGTTTAATTTATCTAGTAGCGCGTTTGCATTCCAAAAGCACGTGCATAGCAGTCGAACGAAATATTCCATCGGGATGAATATTTGCGCAGTGCTTTTCTGCTTGGAATTTACGCAAAACCTGATTACGGATTGGGATGTACACCCTGAAATTCGATTGCCCGTCACACGGCATACAATGCTAGATGAGAAAAAAGGGAGAAAGAAAAATAAATACATAACAGCGAGTGAAAATCAAACGCGTCAGCTTAGCTGGTATTTTGGTCCAAAGATTTTTTATTTGAAGTGAGTATAGCAATACTTGTTTCAGATCAACAAAGAGGATTATTGAATGATCTTGAAAGATCTGAATACTGAAATTCTTTTCACGTCTGGACCAAAGCATTGCACAATGCGTGCTTTTTCATTTGAAAGACTTTCGTTTTGACTGAACAAGATGACATTGGAATATTTTTTCTTTTAAAATATAGCTTCAAAAGAATTCCGTTTCACATTTTTTGACGTCTAATAAAACCAGTGACTTCTCAAGACAATTTTTCTCGTTTAAATAACACAGAATTTTGAATGAAATATTTTTCATTAAGTTGCACACAAGAAAAAAGTAAACAAAAATATAGAAGTCTAGAAAATATATTTCTACTTCATCTTAAAATAGGTATGCATATTTTATGTTTTTAAACATTAATTATATCGCTTCTGTGAAATCAGATTACTTGTGATAAATATCGGGATGCATGAACTATTTTTTTAGAGTAACAAAAAGAAAATATATCAAAAATATAATAGGAATATATCTTCGGAATAATAGAGAATACATCAAATTGGAATTTAATATATTTTATCTACGAATATAAAATTGTATACTATGTTTTCTAAGTATATTAATAATATATTCATATTATACGTTCATTATACCCTCATACATATCTAATACATTTTCATAATATTTCGATTTCATAAGGAATATCCTAGCACTATATATAAGCAATATACATTTTGTTTTAATAGCGATAATATTTGGTATAAAGCATTTAAGTTTTTCAATCTCTATCAGTAAATTTTATTGAAAAAGCTTATTATAGGGTAATAAATCATATTAAAAGGCTATAAACAAGCGGTAATCACTTTATCGGTCGTAGAGGTCGCTTTTGGCAGCGGAAGTAGCAACGATGTTTAAAGGAGTGTTAGTGTTGGATCGTGTTGTTAGATTTATAGTGACAATATAGGTGGACCGAGCAGCGTTGAAACGTGCTCATCGGCCGCGCATCGTAGCTCATTTATTTTGTCCGCGTATATATGTGTAATCTTGTCAAATATGTTCTTTTATACGAAAAACTAAATCCAAATTCTCAAATTGCCAACATAACGTGGATACACTGCGTGAATAGCTGTGTTTCGTATAAATCCGTTCACGAGATCCATGTGACTGCTTTAAAAAATAACTCAATTCAAACGACTCGGTTCAACGTACGTTCTCGTCTTTGTGAAATACACAAAATTTGGAGAAGGAAAATCCATCAGGAGTTTTGCGATAAAATAATATTGTTGCCATTTATGAAATTTTCAGTAGTAATATGTTACCGTAACATAATTTTCTGCATATTAACCAAATAAAGTCCGACCAAGAAAGTACATTTGGAGAGCACATTTGCATCTCTATGATATAATTTGATACTAATAAACATAAAACAGCACTCAAGTTTTACAATCGCCCTAGCTTTAACCCGACACACTAACACAAAGCTAATTATTTTTGACTTTTTGAAACATAAAAACACGTTTTGGGGCAAGATTATGAAAATATTCAAATCGTCTACGCAGGTTAGAAAATATACCCGCTATTTCTATACCAACACTAGTTCGGATTATAATCCCATTACTGTGATACTCTCTACGGAATTGTCAACCTTAGGTACATAATACGTTATCAATTTTATTTTTATTGAACTGAAAAACGTGTCTGGCGTTTTTCCCTGTTTGACTGTACATTTTTGAAAAATAATTGATTTCATATGTTTTTATTTCTAATGGCGATATGATATAACCAGCTGAAAGAATCGTTAAATACGATTTTAAAGTAGAATTTCATTTGTAATGTGATTTTGTATCTAAAACTTAACTAAAACTAACTAAAACTGTAGAAAAATTTATTCATAATTCGGAATTTCATCCATTTATAATTGTTGTGAATTATTAATTAATATTTCTAAGTAGCGGTACAAATGACATAAACGTCTGTCCATTTGGTGTATCGCGCGGCGAAAAAGTTCAGATACGCGCTCTAATTACGTCGCGTCCCGTTGAAATGGGCGGATATGTCTCGGTATGGTTAATGACATGACGCAGCAAGAACACGTAGATTCCTTCGTGACAACACAAGGGACAAAATTAGCTATCCAACACGGCATGATTAATTGATGTCAAATTGGCGAAAGACCGCTATCAACTCAATATTCCTTGAAAATCTAAATTATTTCATGCTCTATGATAACATAATCGCTAAACATCATAGTTAAATTCACTTACTGAAGGTATTCATATTAATTCATGAATCCATCGATTTAAAAACGTCTTTTTAAATGAATTACAAAATGGAGAACTTTGATTTAATATGTTAACATGATAAATGCAAAATATTTACTTCAGAATTATAATTTCATAAATAATTACGTTGATGACAAGATGACGGAGTTTTGCATAAATGCACGTTGGGCTCGGTTATAATTAATTACATCAAACGACACGTTCTTATAATTAAGACGTGAGGTGTTACGAGGGCCTAGGAAGCAGCTTTCCGTGAGAAAGCTTGGTGTTCTTCGGACTCATAAGATTCTCGATGAAAACACCACCGATGGCTCTTATCTTAAGCCGCTACAAGGCTGAATTTACGAGGCAGCGAGCTTAGAATGTCGAGTGCCGGCAACCCCGAAACATGACACGTTAGTATGTACTGTACATTGCACTCCGCCAAATAAACATATTTCTCTTCGCGTGCGGTGTTCATGAAAACGTCGGTTTTTTCTTCCACGACCATGATTTTTTATTCATCTCAAGGAAACAGACGAACTTCCTAAATAGCTGTTTATCCTTTTTTCTCCACCCTTCGAAAACACTGGAGATTTGACGAGAAAATTATTCCCGATTGCCCCGAGTTGGCTCGCATCACCGGAAATACCAGGATACGTGCAAAATAAAAACAAGCCGAGCGTATTTATATGCGGTGCATTTAGCCAGACATGTTCATGTTATCTGTTCTAAACTGCTTCAAAACGCAATGATCCGACTTCGGATTCGAATTGCAAGTTTCTTTTTCGTTGTTTTGCTTTCGAAGTTTATTTGTGCGCCCCAAACGAAGCTTTATCGCCGATTAAATTTGGCACCATGTCGAATGTGCGACTTATCGATCGCAGTTCCTTCATCTCTCACCTATTTTATTGTAACCAAATGTAAATTTATTTATAATCATTTTTTAACATAGTATTGAAAATCAAATGATTATTTGCTGAAAAATAGCCGAATAATCCATTAAAGCGAAATAGTAGGGCAGTTAATATGCCAATGATTCTTGAGTGTTTTCAGTAACAGTTGTGACCGCAAGTGAATTACGCTGCCCGCTAAAGCAAGAGCCGGAAGCATAATCAACGCCGAGTGGTGAGGCGGCTGGAGTAATCGCTGGTAGCAAGTAGTACGAGCCAATTTTTGTCAGACTGGCAGTTACTCAGAATTGGACGGTCCGAAATCAGCATCGGCGATAAGCGCTGATTATTAGAAAGCAACTCGACTACGCATCATTGGTTTCTCGTTTTTATTCCTGGCTTAACAATGATTCTCGTGGAACAGTGAAGAAACGCGTATTATGTTCTCCGATATTTTCGATTACTCGAGCAATCGATAAAAAGCAATTTCTTTCTCATTGCAGCTACGTGTAACCATTGATACGTACTTTGCTTTCGATCGTTTTTCTTCGCGCCATCTTTTTTTCATCGACTCGGGTATGTATTTCGTAAGTTACAGCTGTAACTCACGATTTATATAACAATGAACGACAGTTGTGCTTCAGCTTGGATATTAAATCATTATTTCCAAATGTACGTTAAAACGTTTATGAATATTTACAGGTCTAACCCCGAAATTTTGATTGCGCAAGGTAATAATGTAGGGAACGTTAATATAACGGAATTCGTTATTTCAACAGGTCTAGTAGATATTTTTTTGCACGAAGTTAATTAAAGACTTAAATATTTAAATATAGTCTTGGGCAAGATCCTGTCAATAATGGATGTTGATAATTTTGAAATATTTAACGACATTTATGATTTTCCATGAATTACATTTTCCATTGGATAGTTTCAACTCATTCTCACACGTTAAAGATTACAATATTTTACAAGTGTATAAGTTGTTAATACCAGCTTCTCTTATTTTTATCGTCAGTTCTTTCTTACTTCGAACAGTTGATCAGTTCCAATCTCTTATCCATCGATCGTAAAACACTTAAATTTCCCACGATCTTAAGATTATAACATAAAAGTCTCATACTAGCTTAATAGGACAACTTATCCAAACAGCGGCGTAATTCCTAGCGACGTAATTAGGACAACGTAATTACGGGTTTGATCGCCGTTGCAAGGATGAAACTCTTTGCGCGTGTCTCACAGCCGTATTAATGACGGCAGGAATAACAAAAAATCTTATTACGGTCTTTCACTGCTAGCGATCCATCCATGTTATTTCTCGTTTCCTCTTCTTTCCGTCTGTTCTTTATATTATCCCGTCACGACCTTGTCTCTTAATTAATTATTCCCAGTAATCGCCGATGATGGAAACAAAATGAATGAAGTTTTATTTTTCGCGTTGATACGAAAGCTCGGTTAAATATCGCGACGGGTTAACTAATGACAATTTTATGTCGCACGTCTTGGAGCAATTAAACGCGCGTCAAAAAATAAATCGCCGATACGTAATTGTGTGACGCGTTTCAGTGAGTCATTAAATCCAATACACGTAAAATCAATTTGCCGGCGTTCAGAACGGGGAAAATTCTTAATTCACGGGTGTTTGCGGCAGATGGAGTTGCTGACAACGAGTTCGATCATGATTAATTCATCAACTTGTTTATTTACACGGATTGCGCGGTGTTAATGAAAAAAGTTTCTTCATAAAAATGCGCGTGTCAACGTGCCGCGCATCTGAAGCGAGATTGCGTAACTTTGCTTCTTTTATTGTCGCCCGTGTCTATGTTCCAGCTCAAAACACAATCGCGACGCGCTCTGTTTTGTTACCGAAACTTAATGTGTAGACGTCGAGAGATTTCCATTGTTCAAAACAATCAAAGTCAACCAAGTTTGTAGTAAACTCGTATAAGTAGCTTCAGACCAACTTGCGAAACACGAGCACAACTTAAGCAACATGAATCTAACGAACTTCCTCGGTTTTATGAATAATAATTCTCTTCAGCTTTCGATTTTTGCTTATCAATCATTTCTGATTAGTTGTGCAGTTCATAACTGATTTACTTTCATGCTAACTTAGGGCCCGACTTTTAACGCCAACAAGTTTTGACACAAATTGTTGGATGGATGAAATGACTTTTATATGTCAGAGAACAGTTTCAGATCCATCGAATATTAACGAGCTAATAATCTAAACAAAACTATTTGAATCTTCTGAAAATTGTATTACCTATCGGAAATTCGATTAAGTTATAATATCAAAATTGACAATAAATACGACGTTTTACAAAATTTCATACAAATTTCAATGTGATCTATTCGCCTAATTTTATTTCTATTTTTTTTCAAGGATCGAAATGCTTTCAATGCTAATATCGAATCAAATACCTTGACAAATCAAACGATTTTTCATTATTTTAGATATCAGTCATCATTATCATCACGTATCATGATTGACGGTATTGTGTACATGATTACGACTTGTAATGGAGAAATTCTTGATATCGAATGGTCAGCAGTCGATGAATTTTGGCATCAGAAATGTAATGAAAATTATTTCAAAAATACCGAACGAAATTTATGCATATTATATGTATTTTCATTTGGTTTTCTCAATGTACTTATAAATAATTCTACAATTACAAGCAGCAGTTTTTAACTTGGTCGACTCGTATAAAAGTAGAGTAACCAATTGAAGTTTTGATAATTTTCGAACGCCAAGATCCTGTTTCCGGCTAAATTTATACGTGTTCTATTTCCGATGAAACCAAATTTCGTAACGGAAATCGCGTTTCCAGTTACCGCACGGAACATAAGCTGTTTACCAACTTGGCGGAATAGAAATATAACCTCCTAAGTTTTTACCCTGCGAAAACTGCTTTTTAATTTTTCATAGAAAAATATCATTTTAATTTCAATCTTAAGTGATACAATTATTTATACTTATTTATAGAATTTTATATAGAAATGTATAAATTTTTATCTCTTCATAGCTTATTTCCTGGTTTGCAACTATTTAAATCAAGTCCGGTCTTTGAAATGAGGTTTTATTTAACAAGTGAAATGTAACCGCAACTATGAAAATTCATTTTTTGCACACGCAAAAACGTCTCTGGCGGCTTTGTGCGAGTGCGATTTCATTATAATATTTGAGAAAAGTTAAAACACAAGCGTGGTCCGGAACTTTTTGCACGATTCAGCAGTTAGAAATTACAGGAAGTGTACAAGCATCCCGCGAGAGTTCTTCTTGTCAGAAGTATAGTTCCGAACGATTCACGCTCGTGTTTTCTCGAGTGGAAAGACGTCGCTCCTCTGTTATTCCGCTTTACTCTGAGCGGCTTTTTGCGTTATGATAAGCATATGGCTTGCAAATGGAAGACGTCTGGGGCGATAATTTTTCAACAAGTCATAAGTTTTGACAAGCGAGAAAAATTGTGCAGCGATATCGGAAACGTTTGATTTGTCGAAACTCACTTCGATATTAAGAGTTATTGCTGCGAACCAAGTCGCGATGTGAGAAGTTTGATAAATTGATGCAACGTAAAAAATGAGGCAAATGAACTAGACTTTAATGTGACGGGAATCGCTTTTTATGGCTTGTAGTTGAAACAAAAATTTGGTATTCATTGCAACGTGATTCCCAAGCTTGGTTTAACAGCACGAAGGCTTGTAAAAGTAGATGAGTTTTCAAAGTTTGCATTATTCTGATGTATAAACTTTGCAAGAGTTGGGTACGTGAAGAAGAAATTTTTTACTTGTCGAATCGTTGTAACAACAACTAATGAAATCGCTTTAACTTTAGTCTCAAATAATTATTTTAAGAGAAACGCCGGATGAAAATATAGGCAAAATTCAATTTCAGTTTTGAATAATTAATAACGAGACGTATAGTTTTTGTTCAAATCATCTTCAAGTTTATTAACTAAAATCTCTATCATTATGATATATTATTGATGTATCGTTATTAGCATCAACAATTAACATCAAAATTGTATGTACAATTAAAATTAAAACGTTTTCTTTTATTATTTTTATTTTTAACGTTCTAAAAATATGATGTACCAAATAAAGTTTTGAGTATATATGCTAAGTTCAGACTTTCTTGTATTGTTTTTATTATTTGTCTGAGATTTCGTTTATTTGTTGGAAAATATTTAAGAGGTAGTGAATATATTGGACTGTAGATTGTGAGATTTGAAATAAAACTACAAATTTTAATTCATTCGAAGAAATGTGATAAAGAACTTAAATATTTCGATGTTGAGGAAAGTTCTTTTTTAAAAATTAAAAAGATCTTGATTATGATATAAGATTAAATAGCATATTTAAGTATTACGATACATTATGAAATGAATTTCTAAAGTCAAAAAAAGATGTTAATCTTTCACAGTTAACGTAATAATTTCACAGTTATTTTATATCCTTTCATTTTATATTTTTACTATTAAAATAGTCAAAATAATCTTTGAATATTAAATTCAATTTAATAACGCTAAAATGATTTGTTCGCATCAAAAAGTGCACATTTTTAAACTTTAATGTCAGTATTTTTCATAACATTTTTGTTTACTCCATAACGTTCGTTTTGGGAATAAGAATAAATCATTTTTTACTTCTGTACGATACTGATCGACACAACTTTTTTCGGTAAAATTGAAACACAGTCATAACATAAATTCCGTGCGAATCGAGGAAAAAAAATGTTACATCGGTCCTGCGTCGTTTGAATGGATTTTCATATTTACGATGCGTGGCTCGAAAATCACAGAAACTAAGCTGTTGGGAAACGACAGTGTTACATTTTATGTTTGTCTTATACAGGAAATTCGTTTTTCTCTCCACCGGAAACGCGGTGGTCCTGCGACGAGGAAACGGCTCCATGAAAC
The DNA here is from genome assembly GCA_022817045.1 of Psix sp. ZL-2020. Lineage (NCBI taxonomy): Eukaryota > Metazoa > Arthropoda > Insecta > Hymenoptera > Scelionidae > Psix > Psix sp. ZL-2020. The sequence goes on from JABFQD010000434.1 coordinate 15,885, forward strand.
CTCTTTTACAGGGTCGTTATCCAGCGAGAGCTTTTCAGAATTCAGTCGGCACCATCGTAATACTCGACAAAAGTGCGCGAACGAAATCATGTCTGGTATCGATGAGTCCAGAACTCTTACTCAGAAAAGACGAGTCGCCACTCGATGAGAGAAAAATTGGTGAGTAATTAGTGAGTATGTTCGCTTATGAATCTTAAAGTATCTTCTTTAAGGTTTATGCAAATGATTCTAGATTTTGATCCGTCATGATATTAATGACTTTTATATTCTTGTGAAGCAACAGCCACACACTACTCTTCAAAAATAGTTCTTTCTTTATATAAATTTCTATAATTTAATAATAATATACATCAATTAATTTGATAATTAATTAACAATTAATTACCAAATTATTAAAGACCAAATAATTGTACGTATGGATGATATATCTTTTGAGATATAATTTTGTGTTAAATATCATCGTATAATAATTCATCACTAAAACTATTACGCATCGGTACCAAAGCGATAAATTCATTTTTTGATGCAATTATTTTGTTTGTACATTAGGTCAAATGACGCTATTCGATGAATTTATGATACAAAATGTGGTGAATCCTGCAATACATTTTATAATTTATACTTCAATATAGAGCTCTAAAACGCTATTGGTTTGCTATTTCGAAACTTTCCAACACTTATTTTTTATAATATTATGTACTGTTTGGAAGGAACATTTCAGTAATTTTTTGATAATTTGTGTTGCGATCTATTTAAAAAGCAAGAAAATATTATTTCGAATTATATCAAATCAATCATACAGAGTTCTGCACATTTCTAAACAATAGCAAGATGAAAAGTTTAGTAATAACAGCATCTCTGAGTAGAATATAAGCATTGAATCCGAACATTTACAAATGAGAACAATATCCGTAGCTTGTATAAAGGATCGCATAACAGCGCCAAACAATGAACCAAAGAAAGGAATTGAACATTTTCGTTAAATATTAGCAATAAATAATTGTTGGATGGCTGCTCGAAATGAAAAGGTACGCAATCGATTTTATGAAACAAATTATTCAATCGAATGTTGCAATTCATTTCGTTTGAATAAATAAAAGCAATTTTTAAAACAAACAGTCAATTGATTGGGTCGAAATGTTGCAAATTTGCTTCAGTTGAATCGAATCAAGCAAATGAGAAATATTTTATTGTTGGCTTTTGTTTTAACAGATAATTCGATTGAAGACGAATAAAACAGCTGTGAACCAGCAATTGTTAGATGCAAACATTGTTCTTTTTGTGTTATTTGCATTTGATTTGGTATGATTCAGCGTGGAAATAGAATTGGCAGGATGGTAAAACGCGAAGCGCTTATTATGTCAAGGTAATTTTCAGTTGACCGCGCTACCAAACACCTCTTTGAAGTGGTTCATTCGGTACATTGTACTTGGTATATGGTACAGCTTGGCGCTATTTAGTCCGCCTGGACCGCCCCTCGATGCAGATGACCTGCAGATTAGTGTGTGGAAACTCCGCTCGAGGGCTTCTTGCTTTGACTTGGTACAGTCCTCGATGAATTTCAAGATAATTTAGAACGACCGACCGCATGACCCTGCTGCTGTCACGCATTATATATTACATCAAGCACTTTTGCAATTCTCATAAAAAAAAACGTGCTCATCCGTCTAATCAGAAATTACATTTTTAAGTATACCCACAATTTCATAAAAGTCTTGATTTCTATAAGTAAATTTGTGGGTCTGATCAAATACTGACTTACATCACTGATTTCATATAATTTCAATTTCATCAGTTTGAAGTACTTCAAAGAGTTATGATGATTTCGAGAATGAAATTTCAAATAACATGATTTCTTGTCATTGGTTGCATTAAAACTTTTGCTTCGATCTAATTAACTTTCAAAGCTTTCTAAAAGCGCGAACTTTGCAATTTATTTATGTTGTTTCTAATCGAATTTAATAAGCTATATTAAATTAACAAATTTTTAAGGCTGAACTACAATTATTCTATGTTTTGCTAAGAACAGAAACAGTATTTTATATATTAAAATGAAAATAAATTCGTCTTTTTTTTTGGTGCTATAATTATTCATTTATAAGAATACAATTGAAAAATTGTAATGCGTTGCAATAAAGCACATTTCATCTATATGAATTTAACACTTCTAATTATATGTCCGCTCTGACGCATATTTCGTTCCGCGCGTAACTTGAATTCCATCGATCAAACAAGAATTTTACGCAAATAACTTAATGCTACATATATGAAATAATTATTGATTCACATTGTTGTAGGCAATATTGCGATTGCTGTTTTTACAAAGTACTTTCAGAAATATCAATATTAGAAAGAATACACGATATTTTTCACTGCGACCTATTTTAGTTTCTTTTAATTCATGTATATATACATTAATTTGTTCTATATGCAACAGAAACTTTACAATTTTATCGAATTACAAACAATTTTCATTTTTTATGTACAATATTGTCATGAAATAATTTCCTTATATGAACTAGAGATGAGATCGAATTGATAAATGTGCAAAGACATTATAAATTATCAAATTGAGTATTTGCTACTATTAATTATGAAAGACCAATTTAACCTTCTCAAATTGGCATAAATCATAATTCAATTTTGGCGCTGTTTGAATAATTATTGAGTCTAAAGTCTAAATGAAGTAATTATCATAGTTGTTAGATTACTAGGCTCGAATTTACGTTTCATATGTTTAAAGTAGATTAAACCGTGTATTAATAATGTAAAAATAAAGTGATGTTTGAGTTGGGTTTACTCCGCAGCTAAGTTTGACATAATTACATAAACTTCGGGACAAGTTATGCCCTCACATTCGAATGCTTCTGTGGCAAACAGCCCTCCGAAAGTTGTTAACTTTGAGTGAAAGAAAAAGTAAACTTGTTTGTCCGCATAGTTCCATGCATAAGGTCAAAACCAGTAAACCTGTTTTCCGAGCAAGCAGCTATCAAATTCGAGTAACATTCGAATAATCAGAATAACAACTTATGCAAAACAAATCGTCAGGATTTGTGCCTTTATACAAATCTTTTTTACAGCAAATCCCCAAAGGTTTTTATAAAAAAACATTTCATTTGTTCGAATAATACTTTCTAATATACAATGTAAAGTGTAAGTCTTTACATTGTATTGCCAAATGTATTCAGTCGTTCTTTTCATTTCGGTCTCTTTTCAGTATAGTCGTTAAATAAACAAAAATCACAGAAAGTTTCTCTGGGAGTTATTTTATAGAATGTGCCTATTTAATACTAAAGACATTAAATATTTACACTGATTTTTCATAGGACAAGAGTATTTCTGGGTTTTCCAAAATTCTGAACTTTTCATCGTTGATTAAGAACTTATTTATCGGATCTTATTACAACTATCACATCTTTTAGCACTGCGTCCTGTAACGAGGAAATCGGAGGCATTTCAGATAAAAAATGCATCGTTGTGAAAATGTTTCGATGTAGATGAGATTAAAAAATAGAAAGAACAGCTGAAATTTGCGAGTTTAAATTGAAAGTTATAACGTCGAGAAAAAAGGATATTATTTATCATTCAGAAGTCGACCTTAAAAATGCGCGCGCAACAATAACAAAACGGGAATTTCCATTTGCATGCGAATAGGCGAAATTTCGCGTTCGCCAAACATCGTTTCATATTTCAGTAGCGTTCTTTAAACTTGCAGAAACAGCAGGTACTGCTTAAAAGAAAGACGCATCTCTATTTTGGCTAAACTCGCAGTTCTAGTGACGACAAGCCGGTACTCTTTTTTACGGGTAAGGGCACCCTTCGAATTCGCCACTTGAATCGTGCATTTTCGAGCACTAAAATCAAACTCTAAGAGACGAAAAGTCGGGCAAAGTGGCGGTGAAAGTCGCTGATTATCTTTGATCTTCGAGTTGGATTTGGCATCGTCAGCATTTCGCGCTTCGTGAAAAAGCCAAGGCCTCAAATCTCACCCAAGTATGGAATTCGATTGCTGACGTCATCTTCGGCTTAACAAATACCATATTTTTGAAGTATCATTGAAATTGTTCGATTGTACGAGAATTGGTGCTGATCAGAACCGAAAATGGTAATTTAATTCTACGCCTGATTTCAGAATGAGTTTCATATGGTCGCAAAAAGTTCCATTGTTTTGTGGATCGAACCTTAAAAACGCATTGACTTAAAAATGAAAAAAACAATACACATTTGGCGAATACAAAAACATTCATATATACACACATACTATTCAATAATATTTTTTCTTTGTATATATATATATCTATCCTGTACATTAATACTCACATTCTCAGACATCAACCCACGTTGGTATAACTTTGGCAATGTCGTATCAACGTTATTCGATAACGTTCTACCAATGTTAGATTAACGTTTGGATGTTACGTAGCGCCAGCCTTGTATGTCGAAGTTGTCTGTTCATCATTTGCTAATATTTATCATACGTCAAACGTATCGTTGCGTAAAACATTGTTGTTTTCTTAAAAAATTAGAAAAATATTTTTAATACTAATATTATTCAACGATAAGCCGGTCATTAGCACGGAATTATACTGTAGATTTTTAGTTTAATTATTTAGAAAAGATGACTTTTATTTTTTGGAATTATTTACTTTTTGCCATCGTCTTGGAATCGTTTATCAGGGTTTGTTTAACCTAATATAATTTTTTTAAACTTAACACACTATAATTCATTGAATTATAATTATTTAACGAAACAATGAAAAATTTCAGAATATTCAATCGAGAATTTAGTTTAAACATTTAAATAATATTTCTATGTAATAGTATTGGTAATAAAAACTGTTTTAAATAAGCGAAACATCGATTGTCGACGTTTGACAAACGATATTGCTTGGGTATTTAAAAACCGTAGTTGTTAAGATGTCTTTAAGCTACTTTAGATATTATTCGTGCTTGTGACATTATTATGTAGTTATTTTAAAATTATTCATTTGACGTTTGCAAAGGCAATTAATTTGATACTTGAAATCGATATTTATCATAACGTTTATATACTACTTAAATGATTCTTGTATGTATGTTACAGTATCATGAAGTTATTTTGACATTATTTATATACGCAAACGAATGACTTTATGATTGAATCACGTTATAAACTAAAATAATTACGTTACATTTTGTTTGCAAAAGAATAAACTGAGCATAATCACCAATACAAAACGCAACTTATAAAATTAAAAATGTATACAATTATACATCAAGTACACGTAAACTAATACGATACTAGTAACTAAATTAAATTTTTATTCTATTACTTATTACATAGAAATTACTTTTTTTCATTTATCTAATTAATTGATTTCTTCTTTTGTATTCAAGATTTTAATTCTCATTTTCATTACAAAATCAATATACAGTGATTAAATTAGAAAGTTAAAACACTCTTGTTTGAAATATACATAAATTGTACATTTTTTTTATTTTTTTTATAAGCTGTGTTTTGTCGTGGTGTTTCAAATGTAATGAAATTATAATTGACCAATGTAATGAAATCTATATAAATTTAACTTTTGACAATTATTTATTTATATATACGTCATTACAGGGTCATAATAACTCTGTTTATCGACGTTGACAACGTCATATCGAGGTTAGTAATAACATCGGTTTTAATTTTAGTACTACGGAAGATATTAACATCCTAGAAACGACGTCATCTAGACGTTATAAGTACTCACGAAGTCGGAAATTTCTACATATATATAGTATTTAATATTGTTCAACAACGCTGGTGCAATGTTGTCTCTTGACGTTGCTTGCCAAAGTTGAACAAACATTGGCTGTACAACAGATCCAATGATGGCGCAACGTTGTCTCTTAACATTGTTTGCTATTGTGAAACAGGTATTAGTTTTTACAACAGATCCAGCATTGGTCTAACGTTGTCTTTCGGCGTTGTTTGCCATAGTAGAACAATTGTTGGTTTTGAAACTGATACAACGTTGGCACAACGTTGACCGTTGATGTCGTTAAACTGTATCAACGCAACGTTGTAACGACTATTGAATTGGCTAAATGGTAGCTGTTTCTACCTGGGTTATTTGAAAATATTCGTTTTATTTTTATAAAAATAATATTTGTAGATACGGAACATTTAATACTATGAAATCTGATGAACATAAACAAATTATAAATATTTACCTGTTGTAAATTAACGAATGTTTTTATGTATTACTGATATATTATTTATATTTAAAACATAATATTTTATATATTCCTATTTTATAATTATTTCTATTATTTTTGATATAAAAAATTTGATAAGAAAGAAAATTAGATAAAAATGTAATGATCAAATTTGATGGAAATATTAGCAGTATATTTTTAATACATTTTTATATATTTTAACAAAAGGAAGATAAAGATATAATGGAATTATATTTGCATTATAATAACTAGATAAATACGTTTCAATGTGCTGTGATTGAAAAAGTATAAGCAATGAGGGTTTAGCGTGTTTGATGAAACTTGATTGGTGTCAAGGAAATCCAATTCAGCAGTTACTGTAACATTTACCTAATGAGAGCATAAATTTCATCGGGCGAATGAATCGGAAGTACGACGGCGACTGATCAAAGACGTTGGAAACAAAACAACGCAGAAAATCGAAAGCAGCTCAAAGCCATACTAAATTTGCCTGAAGTTGGTAATACATTATGCATTTAAATGCTCTTGATAGAGTGTTAATATTTGGCAATTGTTGAGGTTGATTACATTGTATTCCCTAGATAACAGATGTTTATTCGCTGCAAATAATTTTACCTGGTTTTTAATAAGTTTAAACTCTGTAGAATATCCGGGTGTAATTAAAGATTATTACAGATTTAATAAAAAATGGAAGCAATTCATAAATTTCTTGGCAGTAAATTGCGGCACAGAATTTCATGAGGACATTATGATACTTTTGCGGGCAACGACATCTGCAATAAAAGGGATATCGCTGGCCATGAACGCAATTGTATATCAAAGTACGTGTATTACTGTTTTTCGCCTGTGCTAAAGTTTTAACGAAATTTTATGTAATTCTGATACTAGCCCTGTATTGGCTCAGATGTGAATTGCGATTGCGACGCTGGGAATAATAAAACGATATTCCAATAGTTGATATACTAATTCTGACTATTAATATGAAACATACAATGAATGTTGCAAGGAATTTAGATGTTGAAAAATTGTTCAACAGAAATTTCGATTAATTATACTGGTCGACAAGAACGCGTAATTTATCGTCCGCGACCTTTCACTGCGATATCATAATTCAATCACGCGACCAACGGCTTCATTTACATTGCCATTCAGGCAGATTTGACGCATTGGCGATATCGAGAGAAGTAAGTCCCGTGAAAACGATCAATTGACCGCGTCGCTCAGTATAAACGTCGCGGCGTGTAAAAAAGTGGGAGATAGCGATGTGAATCGTAGCGTGGAAATCTACGCAGAAAATGGCTCCTGTGGGTTTCCATGCCATCCATAATCGTGAAACTCGAAGCATTCTGCGTCGAGTGCAGCGAACACTCAGCAAGTGCCTAAATGAAATGATCCTCTAATTGAATGATACTCGCCGAGCGTGTCTTCTACAGGGTTTGTTTCGTCTACCAACGAGCATCATATCAATTATACAGCTTGCTAAATCGTTGTATCTCATGGAATAGGAAGCTTGCAGAGAAAAGTGTAATTTTCTTGCATTTTATTTTTTAAAATTATTGCCAATGTCAATAATATTAGTAAATTTTCAATACAAGGAGGATCATTTAACCATCTTTTAATCTTCTTTTCGATTATTGGTTAAATGTTAATGTCGGTTCAAATTTGAATGAAATAACGAGCAGCATGTGAAATATTCAATTCAGATGATAGATCGAGTTCAACAGTTCCAACACTTGATTGGATATTATAACTTTAAATGAAAGTATCGGACAATCGGATTTCAGACACTGAACAATAATTAGATCGCATTTTCTTTACATAGAATACCGATTATTTCCGGGGAATCATGTTTCATTATTTAATGTGACTGGATAAAATAAAACTTGAGATAATTTATATTAAAATACTCAATAATCATTCTCTCTATTGATCTGTGAAAATGAGGCATTTCAGAAATTTAATTTTATAACAACAACGTCCTAAGAAATAATTAAAATACTGTCTGTAACAATGAAAAATTTTCATTTATATTTGACTGAATGAAAAAAATGTGATAGCAGTATATTTGCTTTATACTTATTTTTAAAAAGTATTTATTTTAAATATGATGCCCATATATATTTTTTCTAATATAAACATTTTTCGAACGTAAATTTGCTATAATACATAGAAAATATCAATGAAAATTACAAAATGAACAAAGCTATTTTAGATATAGAAATGTTGTTTTACTATTTTTTTTCACTGTTTAAAAAATAGCGAATATAATAATGTGATTATTTTTAAAATCAAAATATTTTGAAGTAACTGATGGTATGACAATGAAACAAACTATAAAGTGGTACTGAAACGCAATCATGAATAACTTGAAATATAACTTTGAAATTGTATCAGTTATTAAAATTATTCTTTTGTTATTTAAAATCGATACTGATGTTATCCTTTCAGTATCAAATATCTAAATATATAAATATCCGTTAGAAATATCTAATATTTCCGTTAGAAGGAAAAATAAGATTCAAACAAAATTTAAAATATCTTGATTTATATATTTTTTTACGTTAAATAAAGAGTTTCAACAAAAATATTTATATTTTTACTGATGCTCTTTCAATTTACTTACATATTACAGGGAATTTTTTTCACTTCATATACATTCGCGAAACAGTTTTATTAAACTAGACTTTTAATAAGATATAACATATTTTTATTATATGTTTCATATTTTATACATACTACTACTAACATTCATTTTAATAGTTATTTTCTGAATTAATAAATACTAGTATTTTGGCTAACCCAAAATATCTATTAACACTGCACTAGTGAAAAATTGTTTATTATGTACCACTTCGAGGGATCAGACAGAAACAGAAGCCCTTATACATATCATTTTGAGTTTCTTTTTCTATGTGACCTCTCGAAGTGGCTTATAATCGGCGATCTTCTTTAAACCTTACATTTTTATAAATTGCATTATATTTTGACAGAATTATTAGAAAATAGTCGAAATATATTACTGGGTTGGATCGTATATAGAAACAAATGTTTTTAACTTGGTTTTTTCATTTTTTTAGCACTTAAAACGGTTCTGTTATTTTACTATGTATGCAATTTTGAATGTGAAATCCTCTCAATTTTGACTTTGAAAACATTTATTACATACCTCTGTATATAAAATCTTAAAAACTAATTATTAAATTAATTATGAGAAAGAATATTTATTAAATTCAAATAATTGCTCGATTATCAACATATAGAACCATATTTCTTATTGCATTATATTTTATTTATTATAAAATAAAAATATTTTAAAATAAATTTAATAATGAAAAAGAATATTATTAGAGATATTTATTATGAAAAAGTTTATAAGACTAAATTTTCAGTAAATTGTTTAAATGTCTCAACTTAAATTTTTTCTATTTAAGAATTATCTATGTTTCGAGCGTAAAAAATTATTAAATTTTATAAATAAAAATACTTAAAAATAAGTCATTTGTATGAGCTTAGACTTTTCATGTTATATGTAAGTATGCCAAATGAAACTAAGCACTTTTTTATACTATTCAAACGTTATTGTTTATTTAAATACAGAAATTTCCTGAAAATATTGCATCAAAATTTCATGAAACTAAAATTCATCTAAGCAATACACCGTGAGATTAGTTCATAATAATTTTAAATAATTAGATCCATTATGTTGAAATTAATATTTTATATTACAATTAAATTGATCTACGATATACAGAGTATTATTCACTAATTTTATAAAAAAACCTTTCCATTCGATATTCGAGTTATGGTATACATTCATCGAGCATCCGTAACCAATGTTTTACCACAAAATGTCATTCAAGAGTACTACTCGACAGTGATTTCTATACGAAAATCGCAGTGCTAAAGCACAGAATTCTATTTTGCTAGACGCTGCTTTCACTGTGACTGATCAAATTATGACGAAACATTAAAGTTGATCTCTAGCGAAACATATGTGAATCATTTTATTGATATTTAACTAAGAAATGATATTTTGAGCCGAGCATCAATTAAGCGCCTTCGCCTGACCGTATTTTCTAGCTTCTACATGAAATTAGTCGAACTTATTAAAAGCAATATATTAACTAGTCCCCGTGTTGTTATGCAGAACAGTTTCATTAGCCTAGTCTTTGAATTCGCCATGACAAGTGGTTATGCTTCAGTACAGTTTTCCCTTTTATTTCATGGATTTTCTTGATTTTTTTTCATTTAATCTAGACAAACAGTGGTTTATATAGAAACGTTAGTACACAAAAGGAATTTTAAGAGAATCATAATTGAAACAGCTCAACATTTAAATTCAGCATTAACATTTCAGATTTTCAGATCAATAAAGGAGATTGTAATATATTGAAATAATATTTTCATGTTAAATAAAATCCCTTTCTATTTCAGCAAT
>JABFQD010000435.1:0-26506 GCA_022817045.1 Psix sp. ZL-2020
ATGTTTTTAAATTTATTATTTTAATTAGGATTAACATTTGTTATAATGATTTGAAAAAGTTTATGATAAACAAAATTGTTAAATATATCTTTTCAATTATAAAATATTCATTTTCCTAAAATTCATAGAGTACGACCTTAATTATTATACTTATTAAAGAAATAAAATATTTAATACACGAGGAATCTTCTTGCGGTAATTGAATTTCTGTCAAGTTAACCTGATTTTCGAACGAATCATTTTTGACAGACATTCCGTTGTTCTGTACAAGAAGTTTGATTATTGTGCTTAAAATAGTAGAAGACGCAATGAACGTCCGTTATTTGTGTAACATACAGTGTTTTTGAACAGACCTGACATATGAAAGACAGAAAATGAGATAGAGCCACTAACGGAGTTGCCGTATTTGTCGTGTACCGAGAAAAGTGGATTATGTAAATTGTAATCCAGATTATTTAATAATAACAATTAAATTACCGTTTAAACGAAGCAGAAGATTTTCTCCTCGAAAAAACTAAAGACATAATAGGTCATTATAATTTTGAAACACTAAATATATTTAAAAATATAAAATAACAAATGAGAACTAATTGTTAAATTAAAAACTAAATTAATATTATTTTTATTTTCAGGAGTCAATCCAAGGCTTCTTTCATATCGTATCGCGAAAAAGGAGCTCCGGATAGTAAAGGGAGCTACAAAAGGACAATGTCCCCGACTTCAAGGGTCGAAGAATGGATGCCATCAGACGAGCCAGTACTTTTACGAGTATCGCCGATCCAGAATCGCTCTAACAAGCCTTCATCGAGAAAAGAATTTGCAAAGTCAAACAGTATCGGTAACCTGAGCCACCATCTATTGGAAGACACTACAAAACCAGGCTCCAAGTTGGAAAACGGAGGTTCTCTGGGGTCGCTAAGGAACGGTCCCCTAGAGAATATCACGATCCATCAGCGAAATGGCTCAGAGGATACGTCAAGAGTCCAAAATGGGTCAGATTGTATGGCTAAACGAGAACGGCTATCGCCCCAGAATACGCGAGCTCTGAGCGACGCAAACCAGCAGTCACGCAAATTGGCAGCCAACTGCGAAAGCCCGCTGTGCACCGACTTCTATCGCGAGAATGACGCAACGATAGAAATGACGTCGAGAAACGTCGAGCTTTTGAACCAGAAGAACGCAGAAAAAAGGGACTTCAGGGTCGAAAATGATGATAGGTCGAGAAACAAGTTCGGAAGCAGGTCCAGTTCTTGCAGCTCTGGAATCAACAGCTTGTCGGAAAAAGTATGTTTCATATTTGTTTTGAATTATTTATTTGCATAAAAATAATGTTATAAAAGAGATTTTTTCCCCTTGTTCGTTTATCATTTGTAAATAATTTGTAATGACTGATGATCACAAATAAAATGAGTCAGCGTTTTGCTATGTTTTATATCAATCTTAAAAACAGACATAAATGTTATGGATATGAGTAATATTTATTATGACGTTTCTATAATGAATAACTTGTTTTTAATTTACAATAAATATAACAAAATTTGATGATTAATATTAATATAATACAGCTGGATAGCATTAAATTTATTTTAAAAATATTAATGTGAAGTCAACTATATGTACTCACAACGTCATATATATATCTTATAAATAAATGAATAATTCTTAATTTCCATATATGGTATTTTATACATACATTATAAAAATATTATTTTATTATTAACAAAAACAAGTCCATCTTATTGTTGAGATCAAATTGTTCACAAATAGCTACAACGTACTTTCAACTTCTTATCAGCAATATGAATGACATTTTTTCGAATCCAACTCTTAATTTTTTCTGCATGACTCGATGGAAATGATGAGCAATCATTTCAAATGTAACTTCAAATAAATTATGCAATTTCTCAGTTAATGATTTTTCTGTCAAATAAATCATATAAAAACCAATGTCAGACCATGGATATGATGATATTTGATTATACAACTAACACGTTAGCGTGAGATAAATGCGCCCAAGTTATCATTTATCTTTACAAATTATAATATTTATAAAAAACTAGTTTTTCATAATTAATATTTAATCATCTATTAATAATATACACTTACATATTTAATATACAAATAATCTATTTTAGTACTGTAAACATTTTTTTTATTCACAAAAAACTTGAATAAATTAAACGAATTCATTAAATTCGCATTAACAGAAATTTGAAATCAATTTCCAGCAACAAAGATTATCGCCGTCAGCAAAAAGTCCACCAATGACAGAACCAACGTCGCCTATTAGTCCATCGCAAAAGTCCATCATCCCCAATTTCTCGTCTTCAGAGATGTTCTTTCCTCGAAAAACATCGAGTCCAAGTCAAACAGAAAATAGCATCAGTTGGGAAACTCGTCTAAAACCCCGGTCATTTAGCAAAGACGACAGGTTATCTCGATGCAGCACTTCATCCAGTTCTTTGGGTAGTTCGTCTTCGCCTCTTAATTCTCCAACGGCGTGTCTGCCACAATCCGGAGTCGAGGAACTTACTCTGATGCAACGGACTGAGGTGGTTTTACGTATAAATGCTGCCACGAGCGATGCTGCATCCCAAACAGAGATGATTTTAGACGAGCCTAGAGGTCCTGAAACCCGCAAAAAGTTGCCCGAAGAAATAGAGTGCGAGGAACTCAGTCGGGATCTCGCCAGTCAACTGAGTCCCAACGATAAACTTGTGCCAATTCTTGGTAAGTTAATTTTGAATTAATTTCTGCTTCTTTTATAACTAAGTTTTAAGTTATTAAATAAAAGCATAAAAATAAATTACTTTTAAAACTTACAATTATATATCGATATAATATGCAGAGAATTTAAAATTGTTCAAATATACAGTAAATGATAATGTATGAAACTGTTAGGTGAAACTTTATTCTTATAGCATTCTGAATTATGTTTCGTATTGTTCTCTTCAACTTCATGTATTTCAGATTTTCTTAACATTTTAAACTCAGATTATCAATATACTTTCAAAGTGTTACACTACTATATATTGTTTCTCCATGAAAAGCCAAGCAAATTTCAGCTAAAATCATGAAAATGTTAAATATTGATTTAGTTGGAAAAACTGTTATCTGAACGATGTTTATAACATATTACACTAGTTAAGTAGTGGAAAGTAGAAAATAACATACTCGAAACTGAGAGTATCGACCTGCTATTTCAATGAGCACTAACCCAATGAAGAAGCGACCTTATTCAATTACGGAGCTCATGTTGCACATTGCACGTGCCACGCATTGAAGTGGCTTCTCCAATAAAGCATTTGCACTGAAACCAATTGTTTATGAGCCTACAAACGTGAATAAGCATGACATTTTTGAATAAATATACGAATGCAAATAATGTCATTGCGTTGTTTAGTTTCGCACTAAAAATATAAATCTCAATAATAATTTCAATTCTATTCTTTATCATCCTTATTAAATGATTATGCATACAAATTGCATATAAATATTGAAAAATTGTTTGAATGATCGATTATGTGGGAGAATAATAGGTCATACTATTCATTTAGATGTTTCTATTTCAAATTTGAATTCCAATTTGTTCCACAGTGCCCATTCCTGAACGTAAAAAACCTGGAGATTACGTTTCCGGCTTATTCTGGAGCGATGCCAGACCACGAACGAGACGAAGATTATCGTTAGAAGACTCGTTAACTACCAGTTTGGAAAACGGAACCGAGGATGAGAAAAAGTATGCAATGTTTTTAGTTACTCAGTTTTGTATCATAATCAATTTGAAATCAAGTAGTAAATGGTATAATGAAGTCTTTAAAATTATAGATAAAAACAAATATAACTTATTAAATTATAATATATGGTATTTAAATTATACTTAAAAAATCTGGTAATACTATTTTGGAATTTATAATCTTTTTTAATGAGGTTCACAATTTTGAGAATTCACATGATATAGTTTCACTAATTGTAATTTCACCTATTGTTGCACTTTTTCGTAGCGTTTCTTTCACTTGCTGGAGATGTTGCACACTTTTATAATGGCATTTATTTCAGCTCTTTTTATGAGAATGGCTAGATGAGATTTTTTGCTTTAATACAATGATGCTTGTAACCATGAATTGTAACAATAAATCGACTTCGAGTCATGGAAAGATGTTTACTGCGATTGTAAAGCAAAATTTTCATTTTTACTACCAGAGGTTGAAATTAGAAGATGCTTCGTCTTTTTTCCAATAATAAAACACTACAAAATATGACGTTAGCTACTTGAAACGACTATTTCGATTTTCAATTTGTACTAAACTAACAATAGACTCGAACGGTTTTTCTCCCCTATTACGAAACGAAAAATTTTTCTTGCATTCTAGAAAATAATTAAACCCGTCTGCAGTCATTGTTTATCCCGCCTCATGAAATACACCTGGTTTCGCATAATTTAGCATAATCGTCGACATTGTTTTGCACAGTTATGCATACTTTTGCATAAACAGTACACACACTTATATCACATTCGGTGGAAAACGAAAGATCCATCCTGAATAACTCTTTATTTAAACGAAATTGGACATAACGCAAACATTCTCTGTTTCCTTAACTGTTATCGAAACAATCAAATTAACAGAATTCAAAAGAAGTTATGATTAAAATTGCACGACAGTTTCTTACTCGATTGCACACGTTGAATAATTTATACCGACCATTATTCAAACTATTATACCATTCTCTGTACATTTTCAATTCTCTTTCGAGCCCAAATTCGGTTCAAAATAATATAGAAACATTTAACTGAAATATTCCATACTCATAATACATGAATATTCATATATATATTCAAATCGTATTGTCATATCAAACAAAACCATATGAACAACTGCATTTTACAAATTAATTGAGAACCAATCAAAATTGAAAAAGACTTTGCATGATAACGTTCTGAAACTGATCAAATTAGCAATAAGCGGTTTCCTATGTTTGTCACAATTCGCAAGCAAAGACAATAGACACGTACTGACACCACAGAGAAAGTGCGTGAGGATTATAGTTGCGCAATGAAAAGTGCCTGTGAATGACACCAAAGTGTTGGCTTGATGCCGCGCGTAGGTCGCGTTGCCAGTCGCGAATTCAACGCACAGCCATCCGCGACAATTGCTATCACGCAGCTCATAAAACCCAAAAATCTTTCTTGTGCCAAACCACATCTCAGTCTTATTCTTAGAGATGATCGATCAACCTTTATTTTCGAAGTTAACTATTTGAATAAAATTACAATTTCCTTTACTTATGTTCTGCTTAACTCTAAGGTATGATCGTTTTTTGGTATTTGAATAGAAGCTTTTTCATGATTACAGATAATTTGATATTAAAGTGGAGGACTAATCGTTAGATGTATTTATCTGCTTGAAAAAGCTGTTTAATTTATTCTGCTTCATTATCTAGATAAAGATTAAAGGTTGATTAACTTTGTTCAATGTACACAGATAATGATCTTTTGTATGTGATTTATTAATGTCTTATTGCTTGCTTGATTACAGAATTGAGTCGATCTCCACAACTCCACTAACACCATCTCCGACAAACACATGCGACCCGCTGTCACCAACGTCCTCATACTTTACCATCTCCGAAAGCAAAGCCAGGTTTCTAGCTAGATACACCAACGATATGTCAGATAGAAATGGATCTGATAACGATAACGAAAAAACTGTTGTCGATAGTTTAGACTTGAAACGTAAAAAGGTAAGTTCTTATTTGGTGATTTGTAATTTTCAAGATTTTTATAATTTAATACATGATTCAAGATATTTTTAATATAAAATGTCCATAATATTTTAAAAATATTATGGACAATTTTAGAATACTTGATATTTATACCTTTATAAAACTGAGTATTCAGATATTTAATTTTAAAGTTCGATTGACTGATAAATATAAATTATCGATAGCACTTTGAATTCTATTAATAATGTAACATACCTTAAATTAGGTCAAAGCATATATAACAGTATCGATATAATGAATAATAAAAAATTCTTTGTAGGATTTATTACTGAATTCTAAATTTTGAAAATTGACATTCATTATTCATGTTTTCGGATAGAAATAATCGTACGAAATAAATGTACATTATTTTTACTTCTATAAAAATGTTTTGAATTTTAAAACAAAGATAACTGTTTAAACAATTATTAAAGTTTTATTTTGACTACTCTATTTGCTGAGGTACCTTCCCAATTACACAGAATTATTACCACTAATTATTATTTCACTGCGCACAAATACTTGCTTACTGAATTTAAAAATAGACTAATTTTACTTAGAATTGTTTCATTAGTACAATGACATGTTTTATAAATAAATATTTCATTTATTCAATTCTGTGGAGTGGGAAAATCATTAATACGTATAGAAAACCAATGTTATTAATATCTTAATACTAAATAATTATTCTATTCATATCAATACTTATCGTGCAGTATATCCAAAAATTTTATTAGAGAAGCTGAAAAAAGTTTAAATTTCGTTTTCTACTCGATTTTCACTACCCATAATGTGTTATTCAAAACTCATCACTCAAACAATATTTGATTATGAAAATCCATTTGACCTAATTCAACGTCAGTTACGTGCAATAGCTGTAAGTTGCTTAATATAAAAATACAAAATGACATATTATTTTAACTCAATCTTTAACGTTATGCTACATTATTATATAAATAATCACGATAATTATAAAGAACGTGTTTTGTTTATGCAAATCAGGAAGAACTAGTGGTGAGACTTGATCGAAAACTAGTGGTCCTCCGCGAGGAACAGGAAGCAGTTCGTGAGGAGAGTGAATTGAACGAGACCTTAGGAGCCCGAGTAACGAATCGTGTTGCAGCTGTTGCTCGGCCTATGGAAACTTCCAAGTATAGACTCCACGTGGAAGAAGTTGGCAAAATCACAAGTCTTCTGCTTGGTCTCAGTGGTCGTCTTGCTCGTGCGGAAAATGCGCTCTACGGAATGTCCGATGATAATCCAGAAAAGGTAATATTATAATTCTAATAATTTCAAATTATTAAATTAAACCTTTAAAAAAATTAAACCTCACTTGATATGGTAAATTCTGATTAGACTCAAATTTGTCCTGATCAGAATAACATTGCAACATTTTGCAAGATTTAAAACTATTGTTTTGCTTATTATCTTCTAAAATAAAAAAAATATATAAGTTTGGTTGCATATTTAGTAGTTTTTTTATTTCCTAGTTGCATATTTAAGACAAACAAATGAATGTGTAACACATTCACTTCTCATTATCTCTGCTGGACATACTTATATTTTTTACAAAACATTTAAATCAATTCTTCGATATTTTTTCAAAATAATTTTTTTTAATATAGAAATTTTGAGTGATAAAAATATAAATAGTTGCTCATATAATTTGTTTGATGTGTTGCAGAAGATATTGGAGAGTAAAAGGGATAAACTTATAGAACAGTTGGAGGAAGCGAAAATTCTGAAAGCCAATATTGACAAGCGCAGCGTTATAGTATCCAATATTTTGTCCAAATATCTGAATGATGAGGAATTTGCGGATTACCAACATTTTATCAACATGAAAGCAAAACTTCTGGTGGACGCGCGAGAGATTCAGGACAAAGTGAAACTTGGGGAGGAACAGCTGGCGGCTCTGCGGGAAAGGATCGACTAGTCCGAGACACGTCCCCGAGAAAGAACGATTTCCCTCCGAGAGCCGTAGAATGAAACAGCGAACTTTTGACTGAAGACATGATTAATTTATTTTTTATTTAAGTTTACTATGTATTAATATAATTACTTCTTATTTGTACATTATACAAATTCCTTGGATCAGGCCGATTCCGAGGCGTGCATTGTTGCATATCGAACACGAAACTCATTACAAATTAACACGTATTTATTTTAAATCATTACCGCAATGCACAAATCGGCGCAAGCCTGTTTCATAAAATATGCTCGATCGGAATTCGAATGGAAGAATAAGAGCGAGGAAAAGTTTGTCGATTTCGGGGACAAACCGAAAGAGCGCAAATGGAAGCCGCCGGATGGATCTGTACATAGTGAGAGAAGCGCGCATGCGCAGACCTTGTTCTTAATCTTAGTCTAACTCGAGGACCCGTGCCACGAGTCTACCGATGCTTGTGATCTTATTTACTTGAATTGTAATTCGAGTTAAGTGATTCGCAGCCGAGGACGCGCGAACCAGCATCGACTTCGGGCCTCCTCGGCGCAACTCCGACCAAATTTTATGCCTCGCTCTGTCACGCTGCGATGGTTCTTGACAAACGAACGATTTATCAGTACGGTCGGCGTCCGCAACGCACGACGGCTCACGAAGTTTGTTCGACGCAAATGTTGCGTCGTCAACGAAACTTCGAAGTCGCGCAAATTGATACCAAAAACCGATGCTACCACAATTGCAACGACCAATGTCTATCCTTAAATAAAAGTCGTTGTGATTTTATTCCAAAACTTCTTTCAGAGCGCGAATTTTGGGCTTTTGGACCGGCTAATGACACATCTTAGCTTCGCGTGCCAGAAGTCCAGCGCTCTGATACGCGTCTCGACGATTTCCTTCGAGAAGCGTCGATTGACTCTTTGTTGACTCTTGTTATTTGTTTTTATCCAAATTATTACGTTGAATGTTTTATTGAGTCCTGTTTTGTATGAAATTGTTAAACGGATAACGGTCGGGCAAGCGTTTGCGTTGACATTATGACGCCGACTGTCAAGTGTGAAAGACTGAACATTATAAGCGACTAAACAGCGTGAGCCGGCATAAGATTTAGCGAGCTGATAGTCAGTCTCTGTTCCTCGTATCCTGCGGGATTGCGAATTAGTAATAAAGCCTCTCTTCGAATTGTATATAAGGTGCAAAGTGCAAATGATGCATTTTGTCATGAAGATATTGATATTGCAAAAGAAAAGGAAAAACCGACATAATAGTTGCAAACATTGGTGCTCCGAATGTAGCACGAAAGTGGAGACTTGAGTGCGTCACATGTGACAAGTTGGTTTAGTATTTTCTAATTTCTATTTCATATATAAATATATAAATAAAGTATAAATGTATAAATAAATATATATAAATATATATATATATATTTAACTCATATTGTACATATGACAAATTTCTGTCATTGCGACGATTATAACTGTCTTATTTTTCTCTCCCTCTTCTTCTCTTCTCTTTCATTCTCTATCCTGTCTTCTTTTTTTCTTTAGCCTCTCAATTTTTTCTCATTTTCGATAATGTCTCTTAATTTTTTGTCTTCTGCGCATTACTACCAGCGACACTAGCCTGTTTTTAGACCAACAATATTACCACTTTGGTGTACCATCGAGCATTACAATTAGCTACATTTTCAAGAACGCTTGCAATAAAATAACACGTTGAAAATAATTCTTGTGCATTTATTTTATCCCCTACTTGATTTTATTTCATTATTTTATAAATAAATTTCATTCAATGATGATGTCATTGTTTAAAGATGTAGAAATAAAAAAGACTATATTCAGATTCAAATTTTATTTTTATTAAAAAATTATTTATATTTATATATATAATCTAATATACAGATGAATTAACTTAGCAATAATAATACTTAACATAGTTCCTAATCTAAGTCTAGAAATCATAACAATCATCATTCGTAATTTGATCATTATCGTTATTGTTGTTGAGACATGTAATTATCAGCAAAGTAGACCAAAGTTGCCGCCAGAAGTCTTTTCACGTATTATCTTTAAAGTACTTTGATATTTCAAAATGATCAACAAATATTTCACTACACAGGTGAAGACAAGGCGACTCGTAAATATTGCGAAGAATTTTTGTCACTGATCTTTTAGTCCAACTTATAGAACGACAGTCATTCAAAAAACTTAATCAAAAATAGTACCTTACAAGATCCAGCAAATGTACACTTTTTAACAAATGTATAGGAAATATTTCGTTATTTTTACACACATTAAAATTACAACTATTGGCACTGTGAACTTAGTAACTTTTGTTTCAATTTTGTCATTTTTCATGAATTATTTAATTTGTTATATATACACACGACAGGCAGAATATATCCATCCGAAACATGGTCGAAAAATTGAATCACTAGTATACCAATATTTTGTGCAATTAATGAAATCAACTTATCCTCAAAAAAATAAAGTAACATTTTTGTACATTCAAAAATAATGATTGATTAATGACAGCAATGTGTTTCAATTACAGCTTAATGCAATATCTGCTTTTAATGCCTTGCTGATTCTTACGATTTCATTTTATTCAAGGCCCCCTGATAGTCGTGTAATTATTTGCCTCAATCCTTGTCATTAATTGCAGTAATGAAAATACCACTCTGTCAAACGTACGACAATTCATTACTGCAGAAAGTAACTGACGTAAGTTATAATGCAATTGTAGACATTTTTTAGTTTTCCTATTTTTATTTTTGTATCATTTATTTAAAAATATTTTAAAATATTTCGACTATCACGAGACCAAAAGTATATTTTTACTAATCATATCCACATAAATAAGATTCATATCATTTCGTTAGCATGTCATGTTATTATCATAATTATGATAATGAACACGCGATTCGTCCTTCAACATATTGCATCCAAAACAAAAGCTGGCTAAGAAGTGGTGATTTTAATATGGCAGTGGATGTGAGTAGCAAAAATAAGATCACTTGTTCATTGAGTTCAGATTACACATGATTTGCAATCCTAATGTGAAAAAATGTTGCGATGAATATTAATAGAGCATACTTTTTCAATGTTACAAGTCGACATCACTCGCATCAATATCAACTAAATAGGCTTACTATTCGATCATTAATTATTGCAATAATCTTCCACGGTGAAAGAAAATCACTTCCGGCCTAAACGTAGATCCGATCGTCCAATGTTTTTTGGGTTTATGTTTTGTGTTTCGAGTTTCTTTGTGTCGATTAAGAAATGAGAACATACAATCTTTAAAAAACATCGCACATAGTAAACATGTTAGCTCCTACCTTAATTTACTTATCAATGAATTTGCTTTCGACACAGTTATATTATCTTTCAAAAGGTAATTTTACATATCACAACAATGGAATTTTGACTAAGTAATTTACATGTCACAGAAGATCAATAAAAATGATAATCTATTATCATATAAATAAATCCTTTTAATTTACTGAGTCAAATCAAGAAGAAATAAATGCAAGCCCAAAATAGTATCGACTTCTATGACATGCAAGAGTATGTTTAATTTATACACAGCTCTTATTCGTTCTTAGCAGCTCAAAACAAACAAACAAAATATTAATATTTGCATTATAGAATATGGGGTATTTTGCGTCATTTTATAATCTCAAAGATCTTTTAGAATTCGCTATGGTCATACATTTAAAACTATTGGAATCAATATAATTACGAAATGTGATATGTCAAAGGGGAAAAATGAAACTGTCAAACGAAATGCAGACAAAGAAATGAACAACAATTTTGATTTTTAAATATAAATGTTTAATTGAGAGTAATGGTTGAATAAAAAAAATCTTACAATACTAGAATCGTTGAAAAATGTACATTCGAGACGGATGATACAATCGCACTATATTTTTTGGAGCAAATACAACCCTATTTTACGCAACATGTATTCGCTATACAAATGTATTAATAGCTGCATCAGTAGCTGCCACAGTTCATTTCCCTGGCAATTTACTTATCTTCATCGTCATCATATAATTTTGTACAAAATCTGTCAACATACTATTTACACTTGTCAAGTCCTTGCTACAATATAATAAATGTTAAGCTGAAACGACGTCGATTGGAATGACGCATAATGCTCCATATATTTACACGGTTCATTTAGTTCCATTTTGTTTTAAGTTCATTGTACAAATTAAGTCACTTCTGCCCTTGAAATTGTAATTAAATATTATATACAAATGAGAATAAATCGACTTCTTTCATATTCACCATATGAAATATGTAGTTTCATTCATTATCAATCTAGAATGTCAGTCTTGAAATAACTTTAGCCAGCGAAAATTTTCAACTTTGTACAATCTGTACACCGAGGGCTACCGAGATTATGCGTGTGCGTGCATTCGTTTGTGCTATGCTCAGGTCATCTGAAAAAAAAAAAAAAAAAAAAATCTTCCGCTGTTCATATTAAAACTAACAAATGTATCATCAAACATAAAAATGTTCATCTTAAAAATACATTTGTAACTTTTAAAATGATTGAAATAAGATTCTTCCTTCAGCCTTGTCTTTTTTAAAACTGTTCTGTTTTACAGATTTAGTCCCAAAGTTTGATTATATGTTTCAATTCAGACTGCTTAGAAATTTAAAGAAACATTTGTGATATGAAGTATCGTCGATTTCTCGGCGCACTCATTAAAGCTAAAAGCTTCTAAATTCAAAATTGAATACATTTTATCTTTTCTTCGGAAATTTCACATCACCAAAATAATGTACAAATATTAATAACAATAATAATAGTAGAAATCAATCGAGCGTTATATTTCAACAGTATAGATTCAAGAAACCATATTTACAGGTCATAATAATTGCAAAACGTAGCGAATCTTTTTACAAAATTGCATTAGCTATAATCGTCGACAAAATATCTGAGCTTATACATTACGGCCTACACGCACCAACAAATCATTGTTGCTTATCGCGCGTAATTCTCGACTAATCCAGCGCGATTGTCTAGCTGGCAAAAATAAGCAAACTTTTACCTACATTCTTACAAATATACAAATTATGCTATCTTACGACAAACCGGTAAGTTTTGTGATGTATAATGTTTGATTTGAACTAACGTTCTTCCCGATTGTGATTACTCCCAAGTGCCGTATGTTGTCGCTTTGCATCGATCTCGACGGTGCCAAAGGTGACTTTGTTTGAAAAAAGAAATCAGCTGAATTGCTTGATTCCTCATCGTATATTGTAATAAATACACTGATAAAAATAAATCGTATCTCAACATCAGCGGCAAACATTCCAAGTTTCGTTATATAAAATTATGTCTACGTGAAAAGTCGTAGCAAAAATATTTACGTCGATTGTTAAAAGCGATTAAAATCTGTGTGTAACTGTAAAAACGCACAGTACGTAAGTGCCTTTGTCCGCGTGATACTAAACTCATTCATTGTATATTTCCGTTATAAAATTTGTAGACCCGTACCAATTCGGCGCGCTCGCGACTGAAATACGCACTGTGCATAAATGCAACTTTAATAATACGGCTTTTGTGATTCTTGGAATCTTTTGACTAGCGATTCCCAACCGATATGCACTAGTGACAGTTCCTGCATACTATAAATGAAACTCGGAAATATATTGGATCAGCTCAAATTTTGCATTCATCTTTTATATAAACATTTATAAATGTTATCAAGCATAAAGTTATGGTTAAAACCTAATTTATAAATATATTATTAAATATTAACGTGGTAAATTTAGTACGACATTCTAATTTTGTAAATAATTCATTATCTGAAAAACAATATAAATATTCATATTACATTAATCATAAATATGTATAATTGATAGTTTCTGATCAACATAATTTTTACAGCAGCATTAAAAATAAATATATAATTTTAAAGAGTGAATTATATATAAATAAAAATAAATTATCTCTAAATACGAGGAGTATTTACAAAATTCATATCATTGATGACTTATTGGTCCTTTATTTTTGATTGTAAAATGATTGATGTTAGATATGTTTCATGAATGAAAATTACTTTATATTTTAACATGTTCAATTATTTAATTAACTAAATGAATAACCTTATATATATGAAAAATCCATTTAAATTAAGTCTTAGAAGACTTTTTAAATTATTGAACGTAAAAAAATTACAAGAATTTGTTCATTAAATTTACTTATACATACTGCTTTATTAATAGAAATATTTAGTTATTAATCAAATCAATCATGAAATCAACCAATCATCCTATAAATAAGTGTTTATCTTGCCTTGATAAATAAAATGTTCAAACGTTTTTTTTTTCATAAAAAATCGTTTGTTTGTTTATCTACTAAAAAAATTACATAAAAACAAAAAAAAATCTAAATTTCATTTAATCATTCATCACTTCAGTAAAAATGAGTATGATAAATTCGTTTAAAATACCACGCTTCTAATTTTGTTGATTTTGAGCTGAAATTCAATCGTTTTTCCTTTAAGGTGATCCAATTTTGTAATTTCATTTGCAGTATGCATGAAACGGGAGTTCAGTAACGAAGATGCCTGTTCGAAAGAAAGCGACGATTTAACAGTAGGAGAAAAGTCGTGATGGTTGCGTATCGCAATCGTGACGAAGTTAGCAAACTTTATTGATGGGTCACGAGCCAATAATGTTACGCACCGTCTGGTCGATCGCAGGCTCGGGTGTTGCATTGCCGGAAGTGACCGCGGGACCGGTGGAGGCAGCGCTCTGTGAGTTTGCCGGCCGTTTCTTTAAGTTGAGTATGCTGTCAATGGCCGACTGTACTTGCGCAGTGATGTCATGCTCACGAGCGCTTGCCACCGGATCGCTCTGCGTCTGCGCGGAATATAGAGCGAGACCATCTAAGCTCTCGCTATCTTCGAGCAAGTCACGTTCCAAATCAGTCGCACTGCTGGCACCCTCCATCGAATCGCGGTTTTCGCTTGAACGACAGTCGCCGTTCGCGCGCAACTTCTCACTCTTAATTGACGGCTTAGCCGCGAGGTTATCTAATGTTCGACACTTGTTGTCGACCGGCGACTGCGTGTACACGCCGAGCTCCTTTTGGATCTCTAACCACTCGTCGTAGTCCCCTGCACAGACTGACGACTTCAGTAGCGGTTTTTCATCGCTCTCCATGTCTGGAAACTCGTCGTCATTTAACTCCAATTTTACTGATGTGCCACCTGTTAACGCTGGCAGCAATCCGTCCATGTCTGACAAATCGTTTTCTAATTTCGGAACTATTGGCTTCTCTTCTTTCAACAGTTCTTCTGCAACAAGTGGTGTTACAAATATTTTGTATTAGTTTTTTAAACGTAATTTCACAGTAATTTAAAACGCGACAATTTAAGAAGTAAAAGATAATAAATATACAAATAAGGAAATCAGAGTAATTTAAAAATAAAAATTTCCAGTTTAAGGAAACTTTAAAATATTAATCTTTGTTTAAGAAAATAAGCTCTGTTCAAGTAAAAAGGTTATTTTTTATTACCGATGTTTCTCTTTTATTATTGTGAAAAGATTATGCAATATCAAGTAAATTTTTATAAATTCAGTTTAGTGCACTGGTTCTTCGAATTAAAGCAGCTAATACTAAATGTTGAAAAATAACAAAAAATGTTATTTCAAGCTAAAGAAGATCAAGGAATATTAATCTTACCATTTGCTTTAACTTTGGCATTTTGTTCTTTCAGTTTATCAAGAAGTATTTGTTCATCCGCTACAAACATCCTATCGATCATCATAACTTCTGACGTCCTAACTTCACGCTGTAATTTAAAATGACATTTAAATTATTCCCTACACAAATGAAAACTTAGTAAACTATACAACAATTATGACATTTATTTATAAACTAACACATCTATGCGAAAAATAACTCACCGTACTCTCCATCATTAACAGATATTGAAATTTATTTCTCATTGCGCTGAATTTGTTTAACAAATGTTTTGCCGTTTCCTCAAACAGATCATCAGCTTTAGAAAGGTCTTTTTCATTGAGTACTGGTTCATTGAAGCAATGATACTTGAGCAGTCGTTTACACGCATCCCTTTTACTTGTGAATGGCGTGTTAACATCAGGATTAAGAGCTTCGTTTTGATCGATTTTCATCTGTTGTTCCAATCTGTATCAACAAAAATAACCGATAATTATTAATTATTTCTATATTTTATCAAATTTGATTGTTTTATTTATGTCAGTTATACATTATTTAAACGAATATAAATTTGTTTATAATTATTATAAAGCCGATTTATAAAGAATAATTCAAAACTATTTGAACCTTAAATTTATAAATAAAAAAGTAAATATAAATACATCAATCTTGGCACATAATTGTTCCAAATTATGTGTTATTGTGTAAATAAATAAGTTAAAATTTAGAACAACATAATATTTAAGTAATAAAACTAGTTTTATGAATAATTTAGAGTTATTTGTGAAACGTACAATTCACTTCTATTGACTTGTCTGCACACCGGGCTACTAGCTGGCCTTTTAACACCTCTATTGGTAGAAGTAGGACTCATGAGCGGTTTGACAGTAGCGACAGCAGGCGTCTGCGTGGTGCTCTGGTTGCTCTTAGCAGACATTCTAGGTGAAGTCTGCGAAACGGGAGTATTGGGTACTTGCACCTGAATTGGCGAATGCAACTCCTTCCCGGCAGAATTTACAATTTCGAGACTTGGTTTCACCTCCACGAGATCGGTCTGACACTGTGCAGACTGTTGCTGTTGTTGTTGCTGTTGCTGCTGTTGTTGTTGCTGCTGCTGTTGCTGCGGTTGATGCTGCTGCTGTTGTTGTTGTTGTTGAATCTGTTGTTGAGTTGGAACAATGCTATGCTGGATCGAGCCTTGAGACACGCTCGTCATCACCGTTGCCGAGGTGAAACCGCTCGTGCTCATACTGGACGGATTTGGCATCTGATTGCTGCTCATTGGTTGACACGGCCTTAGTTGTGGCTGCACTTGTTGTAGATTTTGAGATTGTTGCTGCTGCAGTTGAGGCTGCGATATTTGATGTATGGATTGCTGAGCCATCGGCTGCTGGTGCTGCATCAGAGGCTGAGTCTTACTCAGCGTTTGATGGAGAGACATTGGAACATTTGGCGATGTTTGATGTGGCTATAATAAGAATTTAGTCGTTTTTGAAAATTCATAGAGAAAATAGATAGAATAATTTTTAGACAACTAACAAGTTTTTAATAATTACAATAAACAAAACTTATGAATATTTAGGACAAATATATCTAACTAAATATTTGTAAAACAATCAAGTTATGATTTTGTAATGTTTGTTCAAGTTTAAATTTGAAATAGTGAATTTAATTGAAATCTAAAATGTAGCTTATTAGAAAGTTATATATGGTTGTAGAAAAAGATATAATATATTATAATAAATTCAACATTAATTTTTTTTCTTACCGTAATATTGGTGAGAAATAGATTACTAGATTCCGTTGTGATATTTTGCATTGTAATTGCGTTCATATTTACATTCTGATTAGACATGGATGCTGGAACTACGGGTGCGCTTTGCGCTTGAGTCTGTGTTTGCGTTTGAACTGTGGAGGTTTGATTTTTACAGGTACTGATTTGCGACAACGAGCTGACTGGTACTGAGATATTTACGTTTGCAGCTACCTCAGATTCCTGGAATTAAATTAGATACCAAAAATTACTTCAAATTCAAAATAAATATGAACAATTTTAAAAAAATGAATAAATTTACTTACAGCATGATGTGGTAAATTACTTAAAACTTTGCCCGAAGCCAGTATCTTAGTTTGCTCCTGGTAAAGTTTGGATAGTAGTAGCTGATCCTGCTGCGAGCCACTTTTACGCGCGAGAATTGTTTGTATTTGCATTTGTATGTTCTTAAGCATCATCTGTTTTTGCGCGGTAAGTTGAATAGTCTGAATCCTCTGGACTACCTGACCGCTCGAGGAAGACGGCATAGGCACTTGGCAACTTGGCGACGACACAGCTAACAATTTATTTGTATTTTCGCTTGCACTTTCTGTATTCTTATTTGGATCTGTGTTCTGCGATACAAAATTTGTCGGCCTGTTCACCAACTCAATCACTTTCTGTGGTTGTTGCTGTGTCTGTTGCTGAGGTTGTTGTTGCGGTTGCTGTGTCGTCAGTTGAGTAGGCCTACACACACCTACCGTCACAAGAGCTGGTCGGTTGGTCCGGTCAGTCGATATTACTGGTCTTGGTGGCGTTTCTGTTTTTGAAGATTGCTAAACAAAAAAATAAATGTTAAATTCTGCAGGTTTTTATATATTTTTCATAGAATTGTGAAATGAATAAGGAAATAATCCACTGACAAATTTTGTGCAAAATATGATTTAAGACAATTAAACAAAATACATATTACAATGAATAAGCTAAAATTGTAGGTAATAATTTAAAAAAAACTATAATGTAAATACGTTAATTAATATTGATATATTTATCTTAAAATTTGATATCAAGACAAACAGAAATATATATTTACCACGACGGTGACAGCAGGTTGAGCGACTGCAACGACCTTCCTTTTAATCACCTTGGGTTTTTTAGGCGCCTGCGGAGGCTGAGTTTGCGCAGTTTGCTGACCAGGCGTCATGTTTTTCATTTGTTGTTGATTCAGATTATCAATAAATTGGCTCGGGAAGCTCGAGTTTTGTATTTGTATTTGATGAGGCATTTGAGATGCTTGCACCACAATGTTCTGAATATTATTTTGTATAGTAGGAGCGCCACCACTGCTGTTTACAATGATCTGGCTTGTGGGCGTATGTATTTGCAAACCCTGTAAATTCTGCGTGTTTGCATCGGGTTCCCCAATAACAATTTTTTGTGGCTGACTCTGATTCTGCGTCTGACTCTGGGCTTGCGGCTGTGCCTGGGGTTGCTGATTCTGGTTTTGATTACCTTGGTTCAATTGGCCGGACAAAAATTGTTGCAATAGCTGTTGACTGATGACTTGCATCTGGCCGTTTGCATTGGCGATCAACAACTGATCATTCGGGTTTAAATTACTCAATGCATTCAAGATCTCCGGACTGATTTTTGGCGCACTATTAATAATATTTGTTGCTGTCGAGTTGAAAACTGTCTGCTGTTCATTTTTGGTTGGCTCGTTATGACAGACCGGATTATTAGAAATGAGAATATTCTGATGTTGTATGTTTTGCGTTTGGTCAAATTGTTGGCTGGTCATCGTTGGCGCTGCACTGATCTTAACCTTCTGCGGTCTACCATTTTGCCCATCAATATTTAAACCCGAATTCTCAGTAAACTGTTGCGTTGAGAACGTATCACTATTGGTCATAACTTGCGGTTGAGTTGGAAGTACATTGATAGCCTGTTGCACATTCGTATTCTGTTGAAACATTGAATCAATTTTAACATCCTGGTTTGACGGCATGTTCTGATGAAGATTTTGTTCAAATATATTCTGCAACTGAACATTTTGTGTTTGTACAATCTGCTGTGCTACATTTTGCTGATAGATAGACACCGGTTCACTTGTTTCTAAACTGTTCTTAACTACTTGGACATTGCGCTGCACCGTCTGCACCGTTTGCACAGTCTTTTGCTGTACTGGTTGCTGTTTTGCATTTGGCCTCTGGCTTGCCGGTTGCGCGCAGCTTTGGCTCCTAGCCCGCTGCACGCCCTGGCTGCACTTTGGCTGCTGCACCGTAGTTACACTACGCACCACCGGTTTTGGTCCACAAGGAGATCTTTCATTTGGCTTTGCAATCTGTGGCGACTTTGCTGGCCCTGGTGACACCGAGTCGAAGCTCAGCTGCGGACTTACACTAGGTAAATTGACCACAGCTTGTGGACTGCTTGGCACGCTCTGTGCAGGGCTACCACTGCTAATCGGCGATTTCGCAAACTTCGGTCGAGCAACACCAGGTCCTGCTACTTGTGCTCCAGAGGATACAAGTACAGGTTGCGCCGCTTGGCCTAACAACTGCGAAATTATAGGTGAGTTCTGACCACCACTTTGTGTCAGTGAACGCAGTAATGCCTGTGCAGTCGCTGGATCCAACTCAGGTTGGTTTGGCTCTGGCGTATGGTGAAGTACCACACGCCCGTCTTCCCCAACGGCTAATCTTAGTTGACCGGAAATCGCATTTTGTACTGGCATCTGCAGCTGCGCAACCAATTGACTACTTTCGCCTGATTGACTATTGCTTGCATGGAGTTGCACTACTGAAGACTGTATCACTGGATTCTGTACTGCTACACTTGGACTTGTTTGTGATGGTTGCTGAACTTGAGGCTCTGTTTGAATAGTAGATGCGCTTGTCGTCGTAGTTGATAACATTGATTCAGGCTCGCTTGTGAGGTCGTTGTCAAACAAATCATCGTCTACACCAATGCCTGAGATTTTCATAATACTCGCAAGATCCAACTTTGGTGCCTCGTCATCCTTTCTCTTCGCCTTTTTCTTTTTCTTAGCTTTCTTTTTCGGCGGTGGCAGCAAACTCTGATCTATGATTGCCTGATTACTTTGTACGCCACTATTGATGGAAGACACCTGGTTGTTGTGGCTCGTGATCTGTGACTGCGGACTTTGCACCATTGCGTTTTGAATCACTATTGAGTTAGCGTTCCCAGTAGTTTCTGAAATGGAATTAAGATTTCATATTAGATATAAATTTAATTATTTATCGTTTAATGATTCTGAAAAATTAAGAAAAGCATGCTGTATTTCATTGTAGAGCCAAATATATAACTCATATTAATTCCAGTACACGAGTAGTTTTTTAAATTTTATTATTACAGTTTGTATCAATATAAGAAAAGCTAGCTTTTCATACAATTGTGCCAAAAATCTTATCAAGAAAATGATATTCTTTTTTATTAAGAAATGTCTATTAATGCTCGATTAAATGTCATCTTTTGTCTTCATATTCTAAGATCTCTTGGCTTGGCTGATTCTCAATCATTTTACTTAGCAGTGGTAAAAAACTCACAATATAACTATTTTTTAGATGAAAAAATATTTGAAATATCAATTTTTTATATAACTATGCACTATTTTTGTGAAGAATAATGATACCATAAAATTCTAGTTAACTTTATTATAAACTACTTTTAAATGAGGATAATAAAATTTTTATTTTCTTTTTAAACTCTTTTTGTAAAATATAAATTATAATATCAATAATACTAACGAGGTGCTGGACTAGAAGGAGTGTGTGCTCGTATCACAGGTGCAGCGGGGGATGGAAACCCGTTTGGAACCGCAAAAAAGGTCGGTGTTATTCCTTGTAAATGCGATATACCCTGCGCTGTCACAACACGCACCAACTGCTGCTGAGTCAACTGTAACGAAAGATTTTTCATTATAACGACAATAAAAAAATCCAACAAACAGTCATAAGAATCATAAATGATGAAAGCGATAAATATATAGAAATTGTGGAAGTGAAACAATTATTATTTATCTATGAATGGGTAATTTTGAAAAAAGCTTTGATATTATGAGTGAATATGATTGACCATCACCTGTGCGGTGTGCGTTTGTTGCTGGGCATTTGTCGGAGTTCTCAAAATCAGCTGGACACCCCCGGGCTGTTGTTGTACAATTACAGGGCCCGTAGAAGGTAATACCTGCAGTATAAATGACAACATCACTTATACTTTGTTGTGTTATGCTTTTTATAAGTGATATTATACTTTCAGGTATAATTCAAATGATGATTTGTTTAGTGCTATGAGTGATATTACAAGAAAAAAGGAAGAACAATACGCTTCCGAGTGTTAATAACCAGAACCAGTCATGTGCATCGATTTAAATAAGCAAAGTATTACGATTAATTTATTCTTGTATGCAAGCGTTTCTAAAAATAGTATTTGATATGATTTAAACTATTGATACAAAGTTTCATTTATTTTGTGTAAATGTGAACACAAAGTATGATTATCGTATTCTGAGCAAGTTATGCTTGTTTTGTGATACATTGGAAGCAAAGCAATTTAATACATTTTATTAGCACATAAATCACATAAATATGTATTTCAATTTTGAAAGCAGGTATTTTCAAGTATTAACCTGATTTAGTAATAGTCCTTGCGTAGGAATCATTGCCGGACTAGGCTGAGTACCTAACACTAATTGTGGTTGAGTTTGCTGTGGAACCTGAAATTTGATACACATGTAATTAAATAAATTTTTAAGTGAAGTGCCGAGAGAAAAATATGTTCATTTGCATAAATTTTACTTTTAATTTTATATTTATTTATTAATATCTATTAATTAAAATCAATTTACTTAATTTCTTATTAAAATAAAAATTTTTAAAAAGTAATTTTTTTATTTGAAAATAAAATAATTTTTTAAATCAAGATTTTCATTACAGCACAATAAGACGTACCTGATTTGTCGTTATCGTTGTAGAAACTCTTTGCTTTTGTTGTTGTATATTTCCCTGCTGATTTGAGGGTTTTGGCAAGATTTGAGGCGGCTGTTTGGCCGCTTTAGTCGAAGCTATTTGAATTTGTTGGTTTCCAAATAGATGCGTCCGAGTAACTAGCTGCGTTGGTGCAGATGCAAATCCAGGTGGGTTACCATGGATAATTTGTAAAACCTGCATGCCTTGTTGCAGCAAAGGAGTTGTCGATCTCACCTAAAAAATATTAAGTCATTTATAATGTATATTAATTTAATATGCAATAACATATATAAAAGATTAATGAATTAAATAAAACTGAAGTATAGATATATTCATAATAATTATTTTTAACACATTTTAATCTCACAAATAGAATCTCCTTCACAAATGGCACAACGTATCTCTAACAAAAAGAATGGCATAATTTTTTTTTATTTTCTCTCAGTTGTTTTTATTGCTAACAACGATACGCCAATGATTCCGCATGTGACTTTTACATAATAAAAAAAAAATTTTAACTATAGTACTTTTAATAATTCTTAATTAATATCAAAATAAGTAAAAATATGTATGGTTCCATTTACAAGGCTACACGGATATCTAGTTGTTTCTGTTTGTGAGGTTAGAGTGTATTAAAATAAATAAAATTCTTTCATGTTTGATACTTTGTTTAATTTCATAAATAATAACTGGCAAAATATATTAATATGAAATAAAACAATAGATTTCAACAATTTATTTATGAACAAGAATTGTAGATTGTATAAATTGAAAATGTTTTCTGAACTATAAATCAATACCTCGATATATGGGATTGTTTAAACTAACTTTAATGAATTTCAGCAATTTAATGTGGAAAAAAATATTAAAATATAAACATTAAGTAAATAAAATAATCCATTTTATTGAATATTATGTGTATTAATGTCATTACAATTATCATATTTTATTGTAACATATCTTCATTTTTTTTGCTTCTTTTGCTCTTTTATTAAAAAATAGTATTGAGTAATTACTTATATGAATCGAAAAAGAAAGTTAATTGATATATCACACAGAACTGATCATACTGGGTAACTTAAATATATGCAAATTTAAAATAAAAATCGTATTAATCATACTAAAATAATACATTTCTCAATAGAAATATTTTTATATTGAAAAATAAGAAACATTTAATTTTTTCGTACTCATAAGTCATGCCCATAATCGCTGTTTACACGTGCTAAGGTGTATGAAAAAGGGGTCATTGAGCACTAATCCGGAAAAATCTATTTTACGCACGCTTCCTCGAGCGGAAAATATCGTTTGTCACATGAGCAATACACGCCCTTATATCAAAATGTACTCTTACAGATTCGTTGATTCTGCAAAAATCACTTTCGATTTATTTGTATATAAAATATCAACTTTTTGATATTATAATGCAAGGGTACACAGTGCTTATGTGACAAATGATATTTTTTCAATGGGAAAAAGAGCATAATGTGGGTTATTTTGCACTAGTTTAATAATGCTTATTTTGCACACTTTAGCATATGTAACCATAGTCATTATGGACGAATGTAAAATAATACATAATTAAAAATGCGTCAAAAATAGATTTTTTACAAGAAAAACGTGCGTAATATAGGTTATTTCTCACTAGTATATAACAATGATCATTACACACTAGTGTGAAATAACCTATATTACGCACGCTTTCTTATACAAAAATCATTGTTTATCACACGAGCGTTGCAGGTCCTTTCATAAAAATATATTAAAAAAAAGATGATGAACAACTGTTCAAATTAAAATATATGTTCTTTTATACATATTTCTATAAATAATAGTACCAATAATTCAAATTTCAATATTTTAAGATTCATTATGTGACAAATATTAAAATGGAAAATAAAATACGAATAAATAATAACAAAAATGATATTAGCTACTAATAAATTATATGAATTGTATTAGTATTTATAATTGTTTTAAAATATTGTAAATAAACTGCTTTTTCTGCTAAAAACCTTTTAATCTTTTAATGCTTTGCCATGATTTCCAACATTACCCTTAAAAATGAAAGAATTTATAACGGCTAAAACTCACAACTGGTGGTCCAGGACTGCTAGCGGAAGCTGGACTCCTGTTGTTGAGCGATGTATTAGCCACAGTGGCCGAGGGGTGCGGGCTCTTAGCCGGCGGGTATGGGCTAGGCGCAGGACTCTGTATCTGCCCGACGCTGATCGGGCTTTGCATGGGACTCTGCATCTGCATGTTGAAGTTCGTATTAGGCGTCGAGCTGGCGACTGGACTGGGACTATTACGTGCAGACTGCATTGAGTTGGATGCTGGACTTCGTAACAACAGTCTGTTGGGACTCGGGCTTGGAGTAGGTGGCGCTATATTAGATGCGGGGCTTTTCAGCGGCATGGAAAATGGGCTTCCTGGCGAGCTGGTGTTTCTACCCTGAATAGTTTGCATGCTCTTAATATTCGGAATGATCGTGGTAGATGGCTGACTTGCCGCCGAAGAAGCTGGGAACTGACGCTGCTGTGCGAATGTGTGTTGCTGGGACTGCTGATTCGCATCACTCGACGATATCTGCGAACTAACAATGCTCGACAGATTCGAACTCATGATACTGAATTGGGGCACGTTGATTGGCTGTTGGGCACCGCCCGCGTTACTGGCATTTGTTGTAGTGGAGGGAATGGATCCCGTACATGAACTTGTGAATGTATTAGTAGCGCTCGAAATGGCTGTACTCGCAGAAGATGAGCTCGCGATGTGCGGTGCAATGTTCTGTATGCTCTGAATCGGGTTGAAATTGGTGCTTGCAAGCACGTTCAGCGGTCTGCTGCTGCTAATAGAGCTCTGATTAATGCTCGGATTGAGGCTGGTCAGACTTGGATTGACGCTTGCAAGCTCTGAAATGCCAGAGATCGCACCTGAGCTAATACTCGTCGAACTGAGCGTGCTCAGTCGACTAATCCCAGAGTTCATTACATCCAGACTCGAAATTCCATTGTTGATACCATCGGGGGGCACACTCGCGTTCAAGTTCGAGTTTAAGGCATTCAGCGTGTTCAGACTTGGGTTGATCGCAGCTAGGCCTGAGTTGATGCTGGGGATGCTGAGGTTGAGCAATGGGTTCGATGTGGTGATAACATTCGAAGTGAGCGATGTAAGGCTAGTATTAAACAATGACAGCGGCAATCCCATATTTAGGCCCACCCCAAAGGCTGGGGTGGCCGGGGGTAGGCCCATACCAGTCCCAGATGGATTCAGTTGACTGTGATTTAGCTGGTTCAGCTGGTTCAAGTAAACTATGTGATTTCCCGAAGATGATCCATTTCCTTCCGGATTCTATTTAGAAAGTTATTCAAAATTTAGATTGAATTCAACAAATTATATTTATTTAGAAAATAACTAGACATATTTTGACATAACTCACGTTATTGGTTGGCTGTTGTAATGCAAAAGTAACTGCTTGAGCAGTCGTGCTATGAGTCTGCAACTGTTGCAGTTGTTGGAGCTGAAAGTGTTAAACAGATATTATCTTCTGGTTTTATTGTTTTGGCTTTAAAAATAAATATCTTTTGGTAAAGTAGGAAAAGTCAGGTGTAAGTTATCATGTATTGAGAATATGAAAAATTTACCTGCTGGTGTGTAAGAACAGTAACTGGATTATGGCGTGCTGTTGGGGATGTTGTAGAGGATACAGAGTCCCCGAGAAGAGGGCGTGACTGAGGCTGCTGCATGCCCACGCAGCACCTCACGACTTTAGGCAGCTTTTGCTACCCTTGTATTATTTTTCGCTGCGCCCCTCTTGGCGTTTTTTTGACAATCTGTAATAAGAGAATTGCATTTTAATATATTTATATTTATAAGAATTTAAGTAAACTGAAAGAATTAACTTTGCCACAGAAGACCATTATTTTGGTAATTATTTCAAGAAATGATTATTCGATTTATGCTTAGAGAATCACGTAATTCGATATTAATGACTCAGCTTCTGTAGTTATATGTATTTTCTTGATTTATTACACAAAATCTTATGAATGATTTGAATGGGACATTTTCTTTCAGTCAATTGTTTTCAGTTATTAAGTATCAATTTTAGGATAAACATAATAGGATTTCGGTAGGGGATTAAAATGTTACTTATTTAGATTATTAACCTGGTTTAGATAATAATAATCTAGAGTTATTAGAGTTTTGTTTGACTTTCTATCTTCAAAATGTTTAATGCCATTATTATACTTTATCTTATTCGATTCAGCGAAAGCTTGTTTTTCCAAAAACTTAAACTACATTATTATGTGTTTAAATTGCAGAGTATTGATCTGTTTTCATCCA
>JABFQD010000436.1:0-26504 GCA_022817045.1 Psix sp. ZL-2020
TAACAATAATAAAAATATTAAACTTATATTCATTTTAAAAAAACTACCTCATTCAATTGAAATATATTTTCAAAGCATTTTTACAATATTTTAATGTTTTTTATCAAAACTTTTGAAATATATTTTGAAGTATTTTAAAAAGTATGCCTCATCTGACATTTAGACATACCATTTGTATATATGCATTATCAATGTGATGTACATGAATTTAACTTATATGGGTCATAGATTGATTAAACGTATGTATGATATACTTGCATATACGCACCTTATATACAAAATGAATAACATGTACATATTTTATATATTTTCTTTAGAAATCCCATATACGTTTTATAAATAATATACTTCTTATATTAGTTGCATTTTTGAGGTGAATTTTTAAAACAATTTTAATCTTTATTTATAATATTAAACAAATAATTAAACTCATTTAAGTACCAAATTTTGATAAATATTTATCACATTTTTATTTGATTTAAATTTGACATTAAAATTAATTTTTCATTATAAAGAATGATTAGAAGTCATGAATTAACGATACTCAAGTTAAAATTATATTCGGAAATAATGAAGGCTTCGCGCATGTCATATTTTTATGCAAAAAAATAAAGTACGGCTTCAAAAGTGGTGTTTTTACCACCAGATTTCGATTTATGTAATTCGAAAATCTTTCGGTAAAAAGAAACATATATATGCCACATCCGTCTATTTAATATTTACATTTTTACAAAGGTCAATATAGAAAAAATTTTAATTAAAGGAAATCATTTTTGATTAAAAAATATCTCCGATGTTTGAAAAATATATTTTGAATTATAAAACTAAATTTACTGTTTCAATGAGGAGTGATTACTGTTTAATACATAAAGACGTTTTATTTTGAAAATTAATACTTTAATTTTAAAAATAAAGCAATAGTTTAAAATGTTTCACGTCGATATTTTAAGAATGCTAAAAAAACATTGAACATCTTTTAAATCTTTTGAAAATAACATTTTTGCAGTGTAATTATAATGTTAAATCATAAGTTCGTTTTATTTTCGTTATTTGAATTTTCAAGCAGCTATTATTTCAAAATAGTTTTCTATTTTTGTTCATTCTTAATGAAATAACTCGTGTATATGAACGTTATATGATACTATTATGAATTGTGCAATATTTTTTATATCAAATGTCTGATACTAAAAACAATATTTTTTAGTTGTATAAGATATGTTTATTTTGAAACAGGTGAAGTATGTTTTAGGAATGTTGAATGGAATTTCTCGCAATTTTAGTAAGAAATAATTTCTGTGATGCAATGACCATTATTTATGATAATGTATGAATATGATTATTCCCTCTTATAAACTAGCAAATGAAACCGAAATGGAATAACAGTGCATAAGAATTAAAGAGGAATTCAATTCCACACACATTTTCGTTTATTGGACTATTCAATTATCTGTGCTCTGACATGTATTTTTACGGTGGTTGAACAGCGTAATTTCGTTAACATCCGCGAAATCCCTTATTGGTTTCATGAAGCTTTTACGCAGTCGGTATGAAAAAACAGCGGTCTTTAAAAAAGTTAATTCGAACGCAATGCACATTATTTCCATCGCGGATCGTGAAATCTGATGTAAAAATTTTAAAGCTGCGTAATTCAGAAAAGTTTGGACTATTTCCTTTTGTTCCATAGTGCCTCACTTTAGATGCAGAACCCGAAAGAACAGCAGTAACCACAAACATTTAAAGAACGCCAAAAGTATCGAATTACCTTTGGCAGGCAGTCAAGTTTTAGAAGAACTTCTTCGAGGAATTTCATGAGAAGAAAAGAGGCGAAAAATAATTGTCGTTGGTTTTTTAAAGTTGCTGTAAAATATCTAGTACTGTTAAGAGGATGACATTACAATATCGAAAATATTAAGTTTCTACATTTTCTGTATTAGCAGTATCATATTTTAATTGTAAGAATAGATGTAATAAAGTGGTCCTAATATTAAGTCCTTATTATTTTCAGCAAACCATAAACGTAACTCAATCATAGAAAATAACCTTTTCCTCTAAATTTGAAGATTGTAAAAGAAACTTAATGTACTATGAATGAAACGTAAATGGTAGATAATAAATTTTAATTCGAGGATAAAACAAGGCTGACGGAATAAAATTTTCAACTATTTTCTCAACTTTAAGCTATAAAGGTTGGAGTTTTCAACTGTGGCAGACGTTCATTAACATTATTTGAATTTCGTTTTAATTAATAATTTCTATTTTAATTTTCCTTCATTTTTTGGCAAAAACAAATGTATCTATATAAGATTACTAATAATTATAAAATCAAGAGCTAAAAGTCATTTTGCAATTTTTATCTAATTGAAAACTAGATACTAGAATTGATTACTGTGAGAATTCAACAAATTCAGAAAAGTAGAACGCTGGTATAAAGATTGAACTAAATCACTTTATAAAGTCTAAAATGTGGAATAATAATGGCTTCAGTTATTAAAAAAAGTTGAAAATATAAACGTGTTATTAAAAATGGAAAATGTATGATTGAGGCAGGTCCTGAAACTCGTGCTTGGAATGGTATCAGTTTGATTCTTGTTGAGAACAGGATACTGATTTTCAGCGACAAAGCGATAATATAGTAAGATACGCTTGAGTTTGGATTTTGTTTGATTGACTGTAGCTATACAGTGCGCTAAAGTGTATAGCGACAAACAATTCGGTTAATCAGACCGCACAAGATTGGTGGTATACTCTATACTTTGAACATAACTAGTGGGGATAATTGGTCGATGATATTATGATTTAATAGATTCATACACATAATCTACGAACATTTTTTTGTATAATTTATAATCCATTTACAATTGAAAATAATGTCCGCGGATTAGCAAATAAGTGTGAATGAAGTTTCAGAATTTTTCATCTGATAGATTATAGCAAATCAATAATAACAGATAAGATAAATGTATCAGTTCAATAATAAGTTAAGTTGACAACAAGAGTTTTCCCGCCGCGATGTCAAATATGCTCTTTGACCTGACTGTTTTTCCGGCGATTTAAAGATATTCGAAGATTTCGGGATTTCGCGAAAATAATGGCCGTGGCTTCCGGTGAAGTGTGGAAAATGGATGAGGATAGAGAGGAGTAAATAAAAGGTCGTGAAAAAACACTGGCAGAGAGTCACATGAAACAGTCTCGAGATAATCGCGTTAGATAAGACTGTCAGGCAGAGGGATAAAGTCTACGCATGTCGTAGTTTCAAGTGTATATAACCATCTTTATCTTGCTCACTTCGTATACAAAAGCGCTGCAAGTATGTGTCAACGCAATTTCAAAGTATCTTAACTCGCCACATGCATTTTCCGGAAAAAATTATTCATTCTAAAGACCAAATTTTTTATATTAAAATGATGAAAAATGAAATTACGAGATTACTTGTATTTTAATTAAAAATTTGCGAAGAGAGTTACAAAAATATAGTGTCGCGAAATTAATGAAAAACTTTACGTTGTAACAAAGTTGTCGAGTAAGATTTATTAGCCGTAGATCGTAAAAACATTAACTAAGTTAAGGTAGTAACTATAAATTTCGCCATTGCGATCACGTCAATCAATGTAAAAATTATTAATTGAAAATAAGTATGCAAATGAATTACAATGGAGACTGAGTTTTTCCCTGGATAACTACACGATGCAAAGGCGATCACTCCAGTAAACTCACTTTGCCACTGTAGAAGCAAATTACTCGACGATGGCAATTAATAAAGCCTGTAATGGCTACCACAACGATATCTCCGAGTTTGTAGTCTCTCCGTTAATCACTTTAATGAGAGCTTTTATTAATGTCACTGTGATGGTTACGTGACCCTACGGCAACATAAAATAAAGTATTAAAAATATTGCTTTCTGCTAAACACTATTTACTTATCTATACCGCATCATTTACTTTTGACATCAACATAACTGACGTCAGCCAGATTCATTTTCTAACGAGTCAATTTAAATATCGCTTGTAGCTTTTGCTATATAAGCAAAGATTAATTCATTTCTTGATAATTTTGTATAACAATGTGTATATGAAATGACTTTGTAAATATTTAACAAAATCAATCTGATACATTCTTTAATTAACGCAATTTTCATTTTTATTTATTATAGAATTAATCTAATTTTATTTTACTAAACGAAATTAACTTTGTCGGTGGTTTTTACGAGACATTATCATAAAGGTGAGTTATGATGTTGTTGGTTTGCGATGAAAGAATTTAATTTTGTTTATTACACGAAATTTCATCAGTATTGAATAATTGCTAAACATGATTCATCAGAAACTTTTTATGTGTCAATTAAATCTAGAAACATAATAACATATTTTACAAGTGTGATGAGATTAACTTATTTTCTATCCACAGTAGACAAAATCAGATTAACGTAGTTCAAACATTTTACGATCGAACAAATTCGTTTTCGTACGTTGTTCGCCGTTAATTTGGCGTGTAATGAATGAAACATGAGTATCGGAAGAAGACTAGCGTTCTATTAAAGTAAAACATTGTCGGCGGCGTGTATTGGCTGCTTCTAATAATTCACGTGTCTCGATCGAAAACTATTATACAAAACGCACATTGCATTCGAATGTTAAATAAATATTTGACCGTTCTGGAGAATTTCTTTGCTTCGCTTTTAAGACCTCTATAGATAACACTGATGTCGAAGACAAGAACAACATCGGGGATAAAATACACGCTCTGATCGTTCTTTACACAGATGTCTATTGGATGTAATGTGTTTGTTTACTAGCACCTGCGCGCACTTTTTGATGTATTTGCTTAGAAAGTGTTCACATGGATTCAATAAAAAAATATCGCAATTCCTTCGATCTTAGATGTACAGTTTTCACTGCTGAATCTTATAAATAAAAAGATACAAATTAATAAGTTACTATCACGCTGATAAAATTATAATATATTTTGGAAAGTTAAGTTG
Source organism: Psix sp. ZL-2020 (assembly GCA_022817045.1). NCBI lineage: Eukaryota > Metazoa > Arthropoda > Insecta > Hymenoptera > Scelionidae > Psix > Psix sp. ZL-2020. Next base: position 4,980 of record JABFQD010000436.1, read on the forward strand.
AACAGTATTTGATTGAAAAAAGTATGAGACTGAATAATTAAATTGAGATAGTAATTATAAAGTAAATGAAGACATGTACTTGAAAGCATAGAGGATGATGAGTTTGATTATAACACGAGTCACGATAGCGCCCTGAATAAGGGTGTATGAAGCGAGAATATTTTTGAATTAACAAGTTATGTTTTAACTAGAATTGTAAGTGGAAGATATATTGTGCGTATATACCATACAAATTTCGGTATATGTACTATACATACTCGAAATCTATATGTATATATATAATATTATACCAGTATAAACAATATATAGATTAAATACGAACTATTATATTTTGTTTATTATTTATATGCATGAAAATGTAACACATATACAGTTAGTATCAATTGAAACGATGCGAAGTAAATAACATTCACTAAAAAAACCGTATTACTACTAACAGTTATAAATGTTCGTAATTTATTTACGTCTATTACATTAGACGTATACGACGCATATTTATAGTTCATATATACCAAATGCAGAGAACGTATATGTTTCTCATCTACGTCATATATTTGGTTTATTTGTCAAATAGGAAAATAAAACCTATATTTTTAAACATATATATACACAGAAAGTACAATTATACATACGCATCAATCGTATAGCATGCTGTTTACATTACTAATGATGGCTATAAGAGATAAGTGTGATGTGATACGTATGTCCATAGAATAGTCGAGTCACTGAATACAAAGCTAATGGTTGAGTCAAAGCAGTATTCACAGAGCATCGATGAAACTGCCGGTTGCGATTCATTATCATTAGCCACGCGCCCAATTTGCATTTTTCCATTGCATTCAATTCAGACTACAGAGTTGCTCGTTTTTCCATGTCGTCGACACTTTCATTGTGAAGGAAGCATTTTTTAATTTACCATTGTAGTGTTTTCTTTACGGCGGCTTTTACGTTAATTATCGTAAAAAAACGCGTTGTAACCAAGAAAAAAATGCTTCCAAACTTTCTCATTTGTTTTTTGATTTATATTAAATTATTGTTTATTCGGGTTACGAGCTTTTGCGAAGGCGAGTATAACTTCCTGAATAAACAACAATATTTCATCATCATGAAAAGTATAAAACGATATCACAAGAAAGGATCAAAGGGAGCGACTAGAATTCCGCGTTTGTGTTTGACCAATATTTGATTACTCCACTGAAATTTCGTAGACGTGTTTTTAACTCGTTCCAAAGTATCAGACGTATTAAATAACTTTGCTGCGAATCATTCTCATTTACTTTTGAATATTTTTTCGTGTTTTGTTAATAACGAAAATATTTAAATCAAATTTAATTAACGAATTTGACAAATTTGGTCAAATGCAAAATGAAATTCATGAAAAACTAACAGATATTGAAAGAGAGATTTCATTACCAGATACCGATACAAAAAGCAATTATTGAAATGCTATCAATTGTAACTCAATCATTTTCTTTTAACATTGTCATTATGACTGTTATTTACAAGCGATTAAAATATAACGTTTTCCGAGGAATGTCACTTCATCGATAATAAATTCACTTTTTTTTTATGTTAGTCACTTTTTTTTTTAGAAAATTCAATTGAACTATAAGTATGCGAGGGAAACAATGATAACAAGCATTAACAATAGACAAAAGGATTGTAAAATACAAACTTATCCTATAAATAACTCTTATTGTTTGCTTCAAACAAAAATTTCATTGGAAATGTCTGATATTTATAAATTCAGATCACAGTATTCTTCCTTTTCTACGGTTTGATAAAATTGATCGTACATGCACGATAAATAATAAAATAATAAGAAAGATAATATCGAATGTGATTGACTATTAATAATGTGTTTATGGGTCAGATAATAAATGCAAAAAGTACTTTATAGGTGTGAAATTTCATTATCTGATAAACAATTTATGAATATTTGTTAGGGAAACTGACTTCGTTTATAAATACCTTGTGTGAAAAATGCTAGGACACATTATTCATTTCGGATTTAATCCATTTTGTCTGTAAACTTGTTTCAGCTGCGAAAACTACGGTTTCTCTCCTGTCCTTTACGCCCGGGTCACGCTTCTAACTAGATTTTTCCAAGTTCATCATCTCGAACGTAGTCAAATGCAGTGGCCAAACACATCGTATAATAAGTAATTAAAAGTCTGAAAGTTTATTTATACCGTGCCAACTATCTTGTCTTAATTCAACATGAATATTCAACATTTACGCCATCTACCAAAGCACATCAAGAAACCTTAGCAGGGTGATCGCACATTGTTTCCTACTTTCCACCTTTCTTCAATTCGCTTTTATAAATTTCACAATTTATTTTATTGTTTAGATAATACTTTGTTGAAAAATGTATTATTTTCTATATAATGTTTACAATTTCGTGATGTTTGAAAATGAGTATATAAGTTTATTATTAAAAAAGAAAGTAAGTAAAAAATTCATTTAAGTAAGTGGATATTTATTTTTTCATGTTAATATTAATTTACTGTAAGTGATTTTTATTTTATTTAAGGTTATCTTATATATTACAAAATTTTATATTGAAACCAGACATATAGACAAGTTTTGACTATTTAAAAGAAAAATATTATTGATATTTTTGCATTATTTGACATAAACTAGATTATATAATTTAATAAAAATAAAAAATATCAAGTTATGTAAATTTTCAAATTACGTATTATGATTTAATATCAGTAGTGTTAAAACTTATATACGAACTTTGAATATTAAATTGTCTGATTTATATAATGACATAATATTCAATGAAATTTAGGTTATGACTAATAAGATTAATTTCCTTTAATGATTAAAAATAAATTTTTAAATGCTTTTTTTTAACTTACTCTTGAGGTCAAATCTTTGAAATTCAAAATATTTTGTTAGGATCAACGAAATAATTGGAAACTTTGTGTATTTATGCAAGTCCCATAAAAATGCACAATTTTGATGTTTGCGGGTGTGTTTTATTGAAACCACCTGCGTAATAAAAAAGTATATATTTCAGGTGAATTAAAAAGAAATGCATATAATATAAACATATTTTAACAAATATGAACCTGATATGATGTATATATGTTGCATAAACAATACATTTATGATTGTATATATATTGTATTTATGGCTGTATACATGGTTTCATATTTATTTGCAGTTTTCATATGAAAATGCGGTGTTTTGTGAAAACAAACCCCGTATTTAATGAATCTGAATATTTTTTGCAAACAATCGGTTTAAGTGTTGTATTGATATTGCAAATATATTTCATATATGATCCATTTACAATTTAATTGATTACAAGTATGGGTTTTTTGGCCTCATTTTTTATGGATAGTTTCCAAAATATAATCTATGAACAATATTGGCCGATCGCAAATTTGTTGTTTAATATTGTACTTTTAGAAAACATGAAATTTTGTATTTTATTAAGTGAAAAATGTTAACAATTTTCGCATTTTATATTTTCTATAAAATGTTATAAATATGTTCTGTAATATACGTTGCTGAAACCAATTTATGTGTACGTTAATGCAATAACTTGTAATGTGTATATTAACAATATATTATTATGTAAATGATATATATGAATATATTTATACATATGCTCAATTGGTATCATGAAAATCATAATGAATTAATCATTTTAGACTTAAAATTTTTATTCGTGATTAAAAGAAAAAATTCATCTGACGCTAAAAAAAGATTTTACGAATCAAGCGGTTTAATTTCTTTCATTTAAATTATAATTTCCTTGAAAAGCAATTTAAATAAACGAATTTTTACGATATAATTTAAAGAAGAGCTGATAAAATTTTTTCTGTTACGGTCTATCATTTAATTAATATTTCCGTTTAAGTTATTAAGTTCTTAATAACTTAAATTTATTTCACTATAATTAAATTTTACCGAACAGTCCATATGTCCTGAGTTTACTTACTTAAGCAAACTTTCATAAATTTCTTCCTGCAGTATACAATATAAAAACGTAATTTTTGTATCAATTTATTTTAACGATATTTTTCTAAGCAATTGTGCTTTATAATGAATTATATGTATTTTATTAAGTTGTTTTCATATCAAATTTCGTTTTTTAACTGTATAAAAGATTTGCATTAAAAAGATTTTTTTTTAGTTAGTTATTTACTTAAAAACGAAGATTCTAATAAAAAAGATACCGCATACACGAAAATTGTCTGTTTCATTTTTGATTACACTAATATGAGGAAAGTGTTTTTTGTTTTCAGCATTGATATAATTCGCTCACATACGTGAAATTGCTGGAGAAATTAAAAATTCCAGAGAAAACTCGCGAGTGAGGGTCATGTAAATACTCTTTAATAATAATGTAAATGCATTACATACGCGACTTGTGTGCAATCAACTTAGCGTGAAACAAGCCGCCACGTATAACGTTGGAGAAAAGGGTTAGGTTTGTTTCGGACAGGGTCGAACGAGCTAATGCGCTCAAAATCAGACTCCGCACGATAATACGCGTAATTGCAGAAAATTACGACGCCCACCGGACAAATTGTTATGTGCGCAAGTGTTCGGGTAATGTTTGACCCCACAAGCGAAGATTAACATTGCCGGCGTTTATTTTCTCTCGTGCAAAAATAATCGAAAACGCTTTCGGGCTTATTTACCCAGTCAATCTGGATAAAGCTTTTTTATACTTGACATTGCCTCGTAACTTCTATTAAATTACCATATTGGTCGAGTCGTTAAGGGACAAATAATTTCGTTTAATAGTTTAAGAAAGAAGTATGAGATCAGATATAAATGTTTCATACACAGGGATTCATGTCTACATGTACAATTTATGTGTAGTATCATATATGGATATATATTGTATCATACATGCCATATATATGAGTTTACATGTGAAGACATACACATTTTTATTAGCAAGCAATTACCGTCAAAGTTGCATCAGTGATTCCTGAATATACTGTAATGTGATGCCATGTAATTAAATGTGGTTAGTGTTCCTACGATCTATTGGCGTGCAACATAGCAGACCACACGATGTGAATTGTAACGTACAGTTCAAATATGGTCAGCGGCACAATGCTCTAAATTATCGAATTTTAAATGGATCAATTCAAATGCATATTTATCGCGACAGTAACTGTTTGTTTATTCGATAAGATTTTTATGGTCATTTGATAGATTACCCATGATTTTATTCACGGAAAAATTGTTTGATTTTGTATTTCTCTTGATTGATCACTTTGAAGTTCGCTCTTGTCTTCAATACTTCATCAGATACCGGATATTAGACTCCAGAACTCGTATTTTGCTAATATATCCCTGCGTTTTCCTCTACTGATTGAAGGTCTTAGCGTGACAGTCTGTCTACTACCAATATTCTTCTGCCTCGATCTTCATAAAATGGGTACAAAAATGCTCGAAGAAACTAAGGAGAGTGTTCTTACGTTTAAATTGACAATGATTGAGTTTCGTTCTCTTTTATTTCGCAATAATTCTCCAGAAAATCTCGTTTCGTTACATTAGAATTATTAACGCCGATTGACATCTTCATCTTCGATTCTTTCATTTTAAAAGTACTTTGCATTAAGACAATTTGTTTTTCAGGTAAAAGTGCGTCATAATGATAAAATGTAATTTTCAAGTTATTCCGTAGGTCTGTTCAAGTTTTTCCTTGTGACCTTCGAAGAATAATATAAGAGCGTATAGAAACATGAATATTAACACTCGTTGTGAAAAAGCGTATTATGTGAAACAAAAAATTGTATAAATTTGTCAATACCTTATCGAGACGACGGTGACGAATTCCTTCTCGACCGAAGGAAATTCAGCGAGTTAATTCAATTGGCGCGAATTTTCAGCGAGAGGCAAAAACGTCGCGATATTGCCAATTTCGATATGATTCTTATATCAGCACCCTCTGCGCATCTAAAGCCGCTCGGTGAAAATTCAAGATTTGTTCGTCATCTTCGGCGTCGGGTAACAACTATTTGATTTTCTGCGAGCCAAATTTAAAGTGATTTTCTCTTCTCGGTCGTCTATTTAAATTGCCTCTCGCTAGCAAGAAGACGATTCGGCAACTTATTCGATAAATTGTTATTTCAGTTAGACCGAATGGGAAATTAGAAGATGGAGCAAAAATAAAACTGTTCAAATACAATACAAAAAAAGAGAAAGAATCATTGAATCAAAGAAGCATTTCAGAAAATAGAGAATTTCATCGAAATGAAATTTTAAGATAAAAAATAAGTGACTCAAAACATAACGTTGTAAATGATTTATCGATTTTCATTTTAATATTAGAGAGAAAAATATTTCTTTCAAAGTAAAACTGAACAGAAATATTATTTTTTAAAAAATTTCCTTTGATCAAATTTATCAATATCTTCATGTATATGCTTGCATATATGTTGTGACTTGTATAAATATTATTTTTTGTTTAGTAGAAACTGCACGCATAATATTGATTATTTGTATTTTTTCGAAAATTATGTTTCGTTTTCAATTTCAATGAAATATTTAACCTAGAAATTATATCAAATCATAAATTATTATTATAAACTTTTTCTCTTTCAGATATTTTCAACTCACATAAAAACGTTTTCAATTTATACTTGTACAATAATAACTACATGTTTGTTTTTGAATAAAAATGAATCATTTGTAGAATATAAAATTATCAAGATATACAAAAATGCAAAGTTTTATTTTCGAGAAAAATTATTGCATGACATGAAGTCAATTGTTAAAATTAAACATTCACTCGATATTGTCGCATACAAATATTTACAGATAAAAAGTAAATGTTTATATGAAACTAAAATAAAACAAAATAAAGATGCAGTTTTCGTTTGCATTTGAATAAATCCGAGGATAACAATAACAATTTTAAATATAACTTGAATTATTCACAATTTCTTCACAATGATTGAATATAAATGTTTAAGAATAAATAAATTATAAGAGCGACTTTTTACAATAAAAGAATTTACATATAATTTTTTAAAAACATTTCTGGTAATTCGGTGAAAATTTTAATTCACAATCACGTAAAAGGTATATGAAAATGAGGACAACTTAAAGTGCTTATAGAAGCATTAGAGTTAACAACAGATTTGTTATGTTCTGTCAATATCTTAGATAAATGTTCTAATAATAAATATGCTATATGAGTTCGATTCGTTTAGAATAATCAGACATCTTGAAATATTCTGATGATGATAGATGACATGACGAAGAATCGATGAACTTTTCTGGCGAAGAGCAATCACGACGCTTCATGAGGTAGGTAAGAATTTACTTTTATCTCGAACGCTTGTGAGTTCTATTTACAGGTTACTGATCTGAACTCAATACGTATACTTATCACGCTGCAAAGATCTTGTTAGTAACTTTCCTTGAGGTAGCTCGTCGGCCAAAAAGCTTTTGAGCTTAACGACGCTTATACGAGCAAACCGTTATTGGTTTTAGAAGCTCACAAAGTCAGACACATTCGACTTTCATATAAACTCTACACTTTCAACCATAACTTTGCTGAGAATGCCGCACACTAAAACCATGGCTCAACCGTTTCAAATAATCATTATGTGTCATTCGATAGTAGATTAAACCTCTAATATGATAGGCAACATAAAGAAACGACTTTCAAATCGCGAATGTGTGGGAGCGAAAAAGGCTCGAGTACTAATTCTCGCAGAATAAAATTGGTTTGTCTCGAAACCAATTGACTTTGTTTACAAGAGTATTTAAATCGATTTTTTCAACTAAGATTGAGGTTGACGGAACAATATTATTGACTTAAGTCCGATAAGTAAACTGTGTTACTTTGTTGTAAGACTTCCAGAAAAGAATCTGATCTAAAAAACTTGTACACTCTTTTTATTATTGAGTAACCTGATCCATTTTTCTGTAAACATACCTCGTAGTGATAATTATTTTAAGAAATTCAATTTTAATATATAACTTGATATTACACAAAGTCTTGGTTAGTTCTGAATAAATTAAAAAAGTATTTCTCGGTTGATAAAATTGTTTTCATTCAAAGTTTATCATATTTTTTAATCTTTTTAAAAGTGAAAGAAGTGTTTTTTCAAGCAAGAAGACAGCTCGAAACTAGACTCGGGAAACTTGCCGAACTTAAGAGTCCAAATTATTAATTAGAAACTGAAACTCTGTTGTAGTTTTGTTGCGTTTTTCTTAATATACAATCATTTTTGTGTCAATTAATCTCTACTCACCGACATCTTGAGATCCACCCCATGTGCCCAGCTGTGCTTGACGAGCCAGCCTGGACAAAGCATCCACGTACACACGAGAAGCCGCGGCAGCACCTGCAAGAAATCGATAATAGCAATTAAATCTCAACAAATGGTGTAACCTATGGTTCATTTTTCTTGCCCAATCTTCCTAAAACGTTTTTGCAACTTATTGTAACAATCACAACGTCGAACATTCTGTCAGTATATTGTAAAAAATTTAATCTAATATTTTGTATCAGCTGAAAAGTTATTTTATCAGAGTTTCAAGCATTTCAGTTTAAGTGCTTTTATTTTTTATCCTGTTTATTACTTTAAGACAGTGAACGATAAGAGAAATAAAGTTTTTTTTTTGAAAACAGTAGCATAAAAAAAGACAATAAGTCAATTTATATGAAGTACTGAATCACATTAGATGTTATATATCAAGAATTGATTTAGTGTTATTGGTGGTTAGGAAATCACGTGATATAGAAAAAGAGCTGCTGCTGGAACATGTGAAGTAGACGTCGTTCAGAATGTATAAAAAATCAGCGTCTATAGCGATTCGTCCCCGAGGATTGGAAAAAGGCTGTTTTACGCAGATTGAAAGATCAGTTTTTCACTTTGCAAGTAGCTACCAACACCAATTGAAAATTTGGTTCTAAATTGTTGAAATTTATCAAATAATTTGTTTCAGTAAAAATATATAAATTAGATCGATCGAAACTTTTGTAAGTGATTTTAACCAAAGTAAACTGAATTTGCCTTAACTAAATAAGTGTTTATTGTAAACAAGACTTAACTTCGTAAAAACTAGTTTTGTGGTGTTTTCGACCTGAATTCTAGTTACTCTGACTTTATACATATTTTCGATCCATTTGCGCAAAACAACACTGCAGTACTTTCAATTTGGTCGGCATATTTTAGAAACTTGTTACGCGAACCGCCAAGTCGCAAAGTTTGGGTTAATTTTTGACATTATCCTTCACACGAAACTCAGTTTTGTGCAATGAAATTAATTTTAATAATTAACAACACAAAGTTTCGTACTAACAATTTTGCTCTCAGTTAAGCGCAACACCAATGTTCTTGAACGAAGGAAAACGAAATATCAGCCATTTCCTGTTTATCTGGATGTCAAAGTCATTTCTCTCCGGTGTTATTTACTTAAGTTAAGTTTTCCTTTGGTATGCGCGCGTCACGCGGTTCCCTCTTTATTTCAATTATGCATCTCTATGTGTTAACAACGTCCTGAACGGATAATTATTCCATTTAAAACGTAGAGATTTAATTTGCTCTCATCAACTGGCACATTAAATCAAGCTGAATATTAATTAAGCCGAATTTACGCATATTTATATTTGAATATGCGTATCATTTAAATGATACAAAAACTTGAGAGTTTATTAGGCATACTTAATTGATATAATTTTCTGAAAACAAACAAGAGCGTGTTATCATGCACACTTGTGAAACAGCTAAGCGCTCTTTGAAAAGCCTGTTCGTATGCGCGCGTGTGTGTCACAGGAAATCGACGTTGGAATAACTTCTCTTCGAGTGACGACGAGCCAGATGTTACGCTGCGTGCAAATTTTTGGAAAGAGTTCGAGCCCGTCTACGCCAGAAGTTACATATCACAGAAACCAAGAGCGGCGAAATATCGCTCGGCAAAACACGTTTCCAGGGGTTTCGCAAACCCTTTTCCGTTGCTGACCTCGCAATCCCATCCTGAAGCTGTTTTCCTTCTTTCAAAGAAACATTCACCTTTGATCATCCCTAGTTAACCTTAAGCCGTGTCCTTCTAAAATGTCGCCTTTTTATTTAATTGATTCCTATGCTGATTGAAAATTATAAACAAATTGGAATTCCACCAAACGGAAGTATTTTTTGATGACTCAGCTCTTGAGTAAATGAATTTGCCGCATTTCGTTGAACAGAAAAAGTTAATTTTCTGGCTTTAATCGAATTTGTTATTTTTTATTGCAAACTTTTAATTGTACAAAACATGATTGTTCATCCGGTACCAATTGCATTGCGTAAGGGAGTGGAAATTAAAATTTCAGTTTGTCGTTTATTTTATTCATACATACGCCACTCACATTTGAATGATATTTTTCGAACAAATTTTTCTCGTACTTTTCTATACTAAGCGCAAATAAATACTATGCGCTTAGAGAGACGAAAAAGCGCACTTCAACTCGAAGTCGGCGCGCGCATTAATTAGTTAAAATTTTGCTAGAAACAAGTGGCAATTTCGTTTGCCCGTGTCGTTTGAACTTTTGCGCTGGTCTGTGAAACGTCAGTCTATGTGGGGGAGAGAGCGAATTTCAGTATCAACTTGAGTTAAGTGTGGTGTTTGATAGGTTCGTTGTAGTTGTCGAAAAGCACGACTGCAAGTCATCGCTGGTAAAGCCAACCCAAGGATGGTCTTCAATTAAACTCCAAGTCGATTAATTCCTCTTAGAATTGCCTTAAAGGAAGCTTTCAATTGGTCCTTTGAAAAGTTTCGGCTGAAAAGATTTAATCGGAATCGTTTCGGTTATAATGTTCTGATAAATGCAGATCGCTTTGCATTCGAACGAAACGAACAGCGGATCCGCGTCATCTTCTTTCGCGCGATGACGAAGCTTTTCTTAAGTTAACACATTGTATAAGTTCCGAGTTTCTGTGCACTAGTCTGTAAGAACCCTAAAAATGAGTTTTGCAATACTTTTGAAAAATCTTTGGTGAATCTTCTTTATTTTACAACTAGTTAAAGGAAAATATATTTTGAAGCAATTTTTACGTATTGAAAAAAGATTTTTTGAGTTAAGCTAACCAAAAAAACTTCGTGGGATTTTTGTTTGTTTACAATTTAATGTGTATTTAAAGCGTGAAGTATTTCTAGCATTTGCATATAATTAATATTGATACTCAGTTTGCAAAAATGCGAATTTTTTTATGTTTAGTTTAAGGAAATTAATACTTTCTATATTATATCAATTTTAATAATTAAACGTAAATTTACTATTCTTAAGCGGAGAAATAAAAAGTAAATATTAGTATAAAATTAAAGCGGATAAAAAATTCAATTTCGAGGTTTCTATTTGCATAAAGAATAAATTTGACGAAAACAATCATAATTTATTACATTATTCGAATTATTTAAAAATTTCACCGAAAAATATAATTGAGTTTGTAAAAATGGACTTTATACATGAAAAAATCTGTAAAAAGTTATTTCAAACAATTTGGATATTTTTTTTACTGATACTTCCGTCGTATGAATGTACGTCAAAATTGACGAGGGTGTTGCTACAGATTTTATGTGGGAACTAATAGTAGGTAAATTCGTCGTAGAAACGAATTCAACGCACAAACACGGCTTTAAAAGTAAATTTTGAACCACACTGGATGTAAATTCGTGATTTTCAGATTGTATTAAAAAAGCATGAGATGTATAAAATTTTATCGACGCGAATTTCGAGTAATTTTGAATAACATTTTTCCTCTTTCATCAAAGTGTGACAGGCGATTCAATTACGAAGCAGCGATATTTGGTGGCACTTTTCACAGACAGAACAAAAGCGAATCTACCAGAACGAATAAAAAGGGCTCTTAATTTTTCAGAGGTGTCGTGTAGCGTAGAATAATAAATCAGGATGTCTAACTCTCGGGGTAAAGTCGAAGAGAATGATGGGACGTAAATTAATTACGATCGCGCGAATCTTGAACTGTATGAGCGAAACAGCTTTTCAAGCCGAACAGGTGGAGAAAGGCAGGAAAAGAGAGCCAGCGTTTCCGCGGTGCTGCAATAAATAAACTGAAGGACACGCTATATTTGGCCGGGCCATAATTTAGGCTGCACTCGTTTTTCCCGCGTTTGTACGTGTTATACTTGCAGCTAACATGTGCGAATGAAGCATAAATTCAGCAAGCGCGCTCTTTCCGCGTGAAATACTTAACGTTTGTCGACGTGAAAAGCTGGATAAAATAAAAGAATATGCGAACAAAGACGATGACGGAGGTAAAAACTAGCCAGTTTTTTGCGCCTGTTTTTGGGCTCTCTTTTCACGTAGTAATGTGCTGAAATTGGGTCTATTAGGACTCGCTTTGGCATCATAAATACTCGCATGTATAAAATATGTTGTGCCTGAATTGTTCAGAGTATTAAAATATAAAACAAGGGAAGGTGATAAATCTTGTCTGGAGGTACGGCGATACTTCCACGTATTTAATTAAACGAGCTTTGTTGACGAGCACAAAAGGAAGATTAGGATGGCTCAGATAAAAGATCCGTGGAACATTCGCAATGATGCAGCCAAATGCGTGGCATATCTTTAAAACTCGTGCGTCCACGGTAAACATTGTAACGACCTCACGTCCTCTCATTTCTATACCTCATGCGTGGTAAAATGGACTCCGACAAGGGTGTGAAAGCCACACGCAACAGTGCCTGAACCTCGCCACTCTGTACGTTACATGATATGCCGCCCGCTGTTAAGCTTCCCTGGGTCCCTTTTACGAAATCCCTTTATTAAGAGCCCTTCAGTCATATAATGTACTTTGACAACGTTTAAATAGCGAAACCACTATTTTTCTACATTTCGTACTTCGCTCACTAAATTAAGATAAATATAGCAAAAGCTTGGATGATTTATTTAAAAAGCATCTGCTCTGAAATGGAAAAATTGAAGTAATCCAAAGGAAGTAGGTGTTGATAAAAAATTATTTACATACGACTTTGCTAAAATCAAGTTAAATTTGTTACAATTTCCTATGCTAGAAACATTTTTTGCTAATAAATTTTCTTCGAATATAATATATCTTGATTATTAAGATTTATATTTGCTTGAAATGTGGCGCTATTGATGATTACTGAGTTACAAAAAAACGTTTTTTGACGCTGCGGAAAATGTGTAAAAAAGGATCGATATCTGATTTATTAAAAATATTGTAATACTTTTACATACTATTTCGCTAATGCAATTGTATATTTATTCAATGTGCGTAGTTTAAAACGTTGAAAATTATTATTATATCTTTAAAAAGTATATCAACAAAAACAAATATAGATCTCTCTAGGAAATGTTTGACTGAGTATTTTTAAGCTCTATATATATATTATTATAAGTGATTAATTTATTTTATTGTTCCGTCGGATTAATAATGGTATTCAACCCCAACATTGGTCCTGATTTGCAAATTAGAAATAGTACTAGATAATTTAAAATGATACTCAAATATATGTTGTAGTTCATTAAATGTAATACATAAGCAGAGTAACTTAGATAAAGTGAGGGAGAAGACGAAAGCCCGAGAGAGAGAAGGAGTATCACTAACACTATAAGGGTGCGGTTGGGAGCACTGTTAACATTTTGCTAATCGCAAGAAGAGCTTCGTAGGTACAATGCGCCAGTAACGCTGAACAAGGTCCAAATTGCCTTATCTGCGAACGTAGCCCTTCTTCGATCCCTGAAGTCTACCGATCCTGAATTAGCTTTCACCCAATAACTGGGCAGAAATAGTTTTAATATGTAACTTGTTTCCCAAAATCAACTTGGATTACATAGCTCGAAATTCTCTCCAAGAATCATAACTACCAAAACAAGTCTGCAATAACTTGTAAAATTAAAGAAAATCAAACTTTTATCTCGGGATAAAGAAATACGAAAGTTACTTTTATCTTCATTTTCAAAGTACCTGAATGCTTCTGAGAACCTGAAAGAACAAACTCATCCTACATTGTTTTTAGCTATAATCAATTATTAGCTTAATCTTATTAGAATATCACCAAAGTCATGAATAGAACAACGGCGCGTCGACATCAAGATTCACTTAGTTTGATCTTATCAGCGGCAAGTGCAGGAACTTATATACCGAAGTGGATATATAAAAACAGAGCAAGCCCGGAGGCATTTTAGCCGAAAGTTTGTCACTGACGTCGAGGTTTCTCCCGATACACTCCTCTACTTATAACTCAAGCGAAGCTAACGGCATGGCTATATAATGTAGGGGACTATGTGACGACGAGAAGTATGAAACGCAAGATACGCCGCTGAAAAAAAGGGGAAACTATGAACAGATTGTACCGTATGTTATTATAAACTTCTCTTTGCGTGGTGTGTTCTGACGTCTAAGATATTTCCGAGTATGTTTTCTTCGGAATAAATTTCAAATTAAACATTGCATTTCGTCATGAGAGGAAGAAAATATTCCAGAAACATTTACAATGTAAAATATGGTTCAACTGACTGTCGGTTGGAAAAATTAAAATGACAAAAGTGATAAGTGAGTCTTGTAACAGCGAAATGATTGTTCGAAGGTTTGCGTCAATAAGACGCAAATCCAAATTACCATCTAGGGCGACCAAAAATTGCTGTGCCCTGAGAAAGTCCTTTTCACTGATACTTACTACGGAGAATTTGCATTGCAAATTTGGGGCAGAAAGTCGACGTCTCGGCGCCACGTTGTTATACATTTTGTGTGTGTATACAGGGAACATCGAAGATGGGCATTGTGGTCGTGCGGATTATTTTTTATGACATTTTAAAAAGGTATTAAGTCGCGCGCTATCTCGAGGAGACGAAATTGCGGCGAGACATTGCCACACAAAAGACATTTTAAGGCTATTTCGTTTATAAATTTCGAGTGTAATTCTTCCTAGTCATAAAAATCGCTCTTCAGATTCATTGTTCAAACCTTAACAAGATACTCTTCAAGTGCAGAATAAATATTTTGCATAAAATATTATAACGCAATTAACGCGTTAATTTTATATTATTATATATAATACATTGGGTTGCATTAAAAGTTAAAGAAATTGGCTGTTAAAGGTGATACGACAAAGTTCAAGCTTATAGCTGCGGCTGATGAGATTAATGATAAACAGCAAATTAAGAGACGGAGATTTAGTAAAGTGGTATAACCGCAAAGTATTCCGAGCCTTTACAAGTGCTATTTCTCACTTAAACAACGCGAGATAACAAACTAAACTTGTCAGAAAAAGCATTATTTGGACTTGTTCATTTTCGTCCAGTTTATGACTTAAACACTTTTGAATCAATTTGGTGAATCGTTGATTTATGTTTTAATTTAAGTTTACCAAACTATTTCATATGCTAATTTTGACGCGTAAAAATCAACTTCTATCCATTTTGGTTTCGAGAATTAAAATCGTATAGAGCAGTTGTTTACCAAGCTTTTTATTTAATCGTTTTGTTAGGGCTCTTCCTTCAATAATTAGGAAAATTATAGCTAATAATTTATCACGAGTTAGAGGCACGGTGTATGCATATTGTATCATCAAGGAACGGTCTCTAACTAGTATACATAATATTGTAAACATTCTAAGTTGCGAACGCAATTCCTCAGCCAGCCTGTGATGCACGTGAGACTTTGCTCAAAACACACAAAGAGAAACTGTGTGCTTTTCAAGCTGTCCGTTTAATTTCGTTCAAGTTTGGGACTCGCTGGAAGATTCATCAATAACGAACATCTACTAAGTAAACAAATTGAAAAAAAAAAAAATATATATGAACTGTTTATAGAATTTAAAATATCAAACGAGTAACGAAAGTATTTGTGATTGTATAAAGACTATTGTGATAAAATAATAAGTTTTCATAATTTACTCATTCCTACTTCTTATTAACATTTACTTTTTGTTTAATTTAAATGTAATTTCAGATAGATAATTTATTTACAAAAATTAATATGTCTCAACTTTAACCCAGAATGCATATTGGAACAAGAAATGTAAATGTAATGAACAAAAAATTACTCCAAATATTTTACCGACTGTATTGATTTTATAATTATTTCGTTTGGTTGGTTTTGCTGATCTTATTAGTGTTACTAAAGTTATAAATTTTAGTGTGGTTATTTTGTACGTAGTGAAAGCCACTATCGTGCTTTTTAATTATGATATACCCTTTAAATTATGCTTTCCAAGGAACTTCTTTTATCATTAAATCTTTTATTAATCACCTTTAAAACACAACCTAATTGTTAAAATAATTGAAAACGTCTTTCATAATTAGTTACTTAAGACTAATGAAAAGTAATTTCAAAGATTGGCGAGTTTCCGATAGTTACAAAAGTTGGCGATTTACAATGAAATTTAGAAACGTCAAAAAGATATGAGAAAGTCAGATAAGAAAAATTTTCATCTATAACGCTAAGTCAAAAAATTTGAACATTTTCTTTGCATTATGTCTCTGCTTAATCGTCTTTCGTGGATTTTCATTTTAAATCTTTATAACTACTCAACCATTGTTGGGCACTTAACTTTACTCTGTTTTGGAGCTGCAAAAAGTAAACTACCATGACAGACGAAGAAGCATTCAGACGTCTTACGTCCAAACTGAAAAAGGCAATAAATGCGAGAGGGAATGACAAGCGTTCATTTTTATGGCTAAGAACTGATCTTCGAAACTGTTATTGCGATTCGTCTGCCAGTATCGTGCAAAGTTTCGCGCCACTAAGGTTATTCCAATAACAATAACGAGGCACGAGATAAGATGACTTTGCAGCAGCGTTCCGATTGCGGTAATCGGAGGCAATAAAGTTGTCGAGACAAGCGGAAAAATGGTGCTGCAAATTATGACGCGGGAGTCCACAGTGGGTCCTCGAGACGAGCATAATAATTGAAAGGGGCAAAAAGAACAGAAATCAGCACCGCTAATGGAATAATGGAGCGTCCTCGTGGATGAGTTCATGCGCGAAAACAGAGAAGGGATTAATTTGGACTCCCCTCTTGAGAATCTCGAGCGATAATGTACTCGCGGCTGCAGAATTATTGGCAGTAAAGTCGTTTTTTGCTGCGTTGTAACGAGCGGTTTGCTTCCCCGTCATGAAGGAAGTGATAATAACAGCATAAACAGCTTCCGGGGTAGCGTATTTAAATTCATCTGCGACGCATTGTTCGCAAGTCGTAAAACATGCAATATCGCGAAACATTAAAGACCACTGTTAAGTTGGCTAATAATCTTAATTGGGGAATGAACGTTTTAAGAAGCCGAATTTCACGCAACCATTTTCAACCCCTATGTTTATTTGTTCTTATTAAAATCGGGCCGAAAAGTACTGTTTTTGCGTCCCGGATAAAAGAAATTATTAAAAAAGTTTTTCTTATTCCGCTACGCAGAAACAACAAGTATGTTGTTTCCGACAAGAGAAACACGAAAAAGAGAAACGAAGTTTCATTAAACGAGTAGTGATCGTAAAGATTCGGTCAGGGTGGGGGTGAAACAGTACTATCTCATCTTGTCGTTATATTTATATGAAATGAGATTCGTTTAGAATTCTGGATGTATCGCAATCCGATTGGCGGATAGTAGCATGCTATGCACGCGTCAGGTTCGTTCGTGCGGCTCAAGAGGTCGTTTTAATATAAGGGTCGCTGCGCGCCTCCCAGATGACGGGTTGGGATGCCGGATGCCGCCACGCCGGCGAATTCCGTGACAGAGAATGCCGTCGGTCGACACTTGAATTCTGTTCTGACGAGACCCCACGAATGACCCCCAGCGAGGCCGTTTAAACCATCAGGACTTTCCCAATATAAGGACAAAGTAGGTGGTGCCAGGTGTCACTGAATTTGATATCTTCCTCAACTTTCTTGTCCTATAAAATTATTTGCAACTTCTGCTTGCTGCGTTTTGATGATTCCATTCACGAGATTAGTTTCGAAGTATTTTTATGGATGTCTTATGGAGTAATTAGTCTGTTCAACATGGAAAATACAATATTGTTTACGAGAGAATGAATTAAAAGGGTGACTAATAATAACAACGGAATCTTAACAATAATATCTAAATTAGGCATTTTGCTGTAACAGACGGTGTCTTCTAAAGAGATTACAATCACGTTTGCTATACTTTTCATATTTCGACTTTATGGAAAATAGATGGAAATAAAAACCATATGTGAGGGTCTTGAAATGTGAATACTTTTGTATTTGTCAATATTTACACAAGATATTTTTTCTAATCATATAATTATTTAGATGCTATTTATCGATTATTTGACAGTCATGCACAGTATATTGAAAACCATTAAATTTAATATTGCTAATGTATCTGTTATTACTTATATTATCAATAAATTGATTCTTTTCATTTTTGTGAAAAATATAACTTCCATTAAACCGATAAATAATAAACATTTTTTGAGATTAAAATACAGCTTGTGATTTTGTTCAATTTTTAATTTACGTTATCTATGAAATTGTTTATGTTACAGATATTCATAAACAATATTTGATTAACAGTGAATATTCATCAATAAAGACATTTAGTTGTTTCTTATAAGTAATAGTAATTAATATTAAATTAGAAACTAAATATTTATACATAAATTACTACGAAACTAATATTTGTTAGTAGTTTCTAAATAATCTGTTGAAATATCGAAATAGAAATGAATAGTTATCTTTATATGTACAAGCAAAAGAAGATAACTGAAAGACTTGATGTAATATGATGATACAAAATAACAAGCTATATTACTAAATTGATAATAGATAATTGCAATGTTACGTTTAGTAGATAACTTGAAAACTACATATACGAAGAAAATAATTAGATGACAGATTATTCATATCCATTCATTCTATATGTACTCACTCAAACTCATAGAATTCTAGGTAAAATTCAATAATACACTCTACCTGCATAGTATGTATCATTTAAATCACTTAAACAATAATTCGAACGTTTCAGTTTACGTTCTGGAAATCATCTGGAATGTATTCAAGTTAATTCCCTGCACATGTATCTCTATTAAAGACTGTTTCATAATATCTCACGTAAAATTCACGCGATTTCCATAACGGAATAACAGAACGGATAACAAATCGGAAAGCTCACATATCACACTAAACCTAAAAAACATTAAACGGGATTTCGTCCGTGATCGCGTCTACATGTTTCGGTTAAAAAAATCAACCACGTCGACTAAAAATACTGTCATTTTATTCGATGTCACATACATTGAATAATTGCAGATTGCTATCAAGAAACCGTTTGCAAATTTCAAATAAATTACTAAATCGTCTTGTACGTCTCGTATTCATAATGAATCGTTACTGCGGTAAAGTAATGTCAACTTATAGTCACTTGCAATTCCTTGGATGTCAGAGTTCCGACCATACCTACTCTATATTTCGAACACCGGAAAGTTTGGAAAACCACAATGTTTATGCGGTAGTTAAATTTTACTGCAAGTGGTAAAGAAGATATGAAATCGATTTTGATAATAATTAGTCAATTTACTTGCGTTAGTATCGATTTCGATGATTACCCTGATTAGTTCATGATATAACTCCATTGTAAACGATAACGCTGAAGGTGTCGAGCAGAAATAACAGGGATATAATTTAGCAAACTGTGAAGGGACAAATTGATTTACAGAATAATCGGATTCGTGCGTGTCCTTCCAGTTTCCGGTATCGCTTTGTCGACGCGTTTAATGAGAAATCGTTTTTCATTCCCAAAGGGTGGTTTTACTCAGCCAAGAAGATGGAATTCTGCAAAAGTGACGTAGATCTTTTTTTATTACACGCGCCGGTCGTGCATCCTTCTAACTTCTACCTCTCGAACACGCTTAACTGTGGTAATTGCTATTTTAGGGGTCGTTTGCATTTAGGAAACCATCAATGTTTAATCGTCTTTCTGACCGCCTGCGGGAAATTACAGCACTCCGACCCCAGACAAACTCTACACTTCCGGATACGTTTCTGCCATCACTATGAAATCATCATTTCCGCCTAGATAATTGCCGTAAAACACCTGTCACATAGATCTGGCCAATTTTTTCAATTACTCTCAGACTTTTGTATGGTCCCAAGATTCAAAGGTAAATGTACTAAGAATTTCAGACGATGAGTCTCTTCGTTTGATCAAAGAATTCGTCAACTACAAGGCGACGTCAACTGAAAATTCCTACGATAATTCGCAGTCTGAGTTCCGGATTTAACGGTTGGCATGCCAATTTGCACGCCGCTTGTTAATTAGTTCCAACGTCGATCGGTCTATCGATCCATGGCGCGTCAATCGCGCGTGACGCTATAACGTTTTCTTTATTCAAAATTGTTCGTTTTTATAATTAAATTTATTCATTATACAATAATTTGTTATTCGAAGTTGAATTAAAAAATGCGCAAATAAAATTTGTGTGTTTTTCTCGGTTTTTGAGACATTCCAGATATACATTCTTCCGCGTTATACACTGACAATATAAAATATAGCTTCACTCAAATCGTCCTTGAAACAATTACCGCAAATTGACTATATAATTAAAGGCCTGCGAATATGCCTGAGCGTAATTACAAACAAGCTGCCGATACAATGTCAATAAACATAGTTGGGCCAAAGCCGTCGCGCCAAGTTCGTCTTCGCGAACTATACTATACGTGACTGAGTCACGTGGTTACGTCTAATTAATATTCGGCGTTCGTGCGTCTGTTCGAAGTGCGATGTCTCGAAAAATCGAATTTCCTCGTCAGGTGCAATTACGCGTTGCGCGCCGACCCCTTTTGTGTTTGCCTCTGCCGAATGAATCGTCCTCGAAGGGTTCGCAGTTGACATCAACATTCGGCAAAATAAATTCAGGGTTGCGAGAAGAGTAACGCGAGCGAGCCCTAAATCAGAGCCCATTCTTCTCGATTCACATTCCCCTGGGACAAGACAGACAGCGTAAATTCAGCGTCCACTGACGATTATCATCCCGAAACTTTCCGTTGGCATGCTTCGTCATTCCTCTAATACATTCATTAATTTTGACGCAATTCAGTCGCGCCGTTTGATTACGCCGCTTGTGTGTCTGCGATACTTGTCGTTTGTTTTGTTTCGTTATTTCATTTCGCTTGAGTGTCCCCGTTTGCGAAACATCACAATTCCATTGATTCCACTTGGCTAGAGTGGATTCTTGATATTATTTAATTTTTCTCTATGACTAGGGTGGAAAAATGTCGCATAAAATGTGTATGGTATGGAATATGCAAAAATTGCATTAAGATTTTTGTGTGATGTGTTATTAAATGATTTGAATTCGAAGGAATATCCTTTAAATTCCACACATTGTGAAAAAGATTAAAAAAGTCAAATTAATCTTCTGTTATATAAAACTAGATTATTTTTTTCACGATTTTAATTTCAATTTTTGTTAGATACTTTGTGAGTATACCATTTTTAAGAAAATATTTGATTGAGATTTTAATCTGATAAAATGTAATATTAATTCATCATCATTTTAATACCGTCGGTTTAAATAATATTTGAAAGGTAAAAAAGCAGAA
>JABFQD010000437.1:0-26453 GCA_022817045.1 Psix sp. ZL-2020
GTTGCTTTTTTAAATTAATAATTCATTTATATTTTTCACTGTTAAACTTGTAAGTAGACAGATATGTTTTTTTAGGAATTTTGTTTTCTTTCAAAAACTTTGTAGTCACTTTTTTTCGTTTCAAATTATTCTCTTACTTCACCATTATGGACAAGGTATTGAAATGCTTGGAAAATGGAAAACGTTTTATCCGAAATAATATTTTTCGTAGTGAATCTTAATAAATATTCAAACAATTTTCAGAAGGTTTGAATATTTATTTATTGAATTTCGATCACAAAATCGGTATTTTAAAACGACAAAGTATTCATTCGCATTTATATTTTCAATGAATTCTTTATTTACGAACGAATGATTGGGTACTATAAACAATACTTTTTTGTTTTCTCAAATAATGAAGTTGCGGCGATTTCATTATCTGAAGTCGCCTGAGCCAGCAACTGATGACAAATTAAAAGTAAGCACAACGTCAATTTAGTCCGAATTTTTGATGAATTTCATGAACTTGTGCACAGCAGTTGACATTTTCCGCGAGATAGCATCCGAAATTTAGGAGTTGTATTTGTCTACGCGGTTTCACCTCGTTATTTACCGGAAAATGTTTGCTTTTATCGCAAACATTTATTTGCCAGTGCATAGCAGAATTTCATGGCTTATTGAGTCGAATCTATAAGGAAATACAAGTTCCGGAAACCAAACGAATTAGAAAAACGTGATCTAATTGAATGTTCGGCTCGTTTATTCGCTAAACGAATGGTTACTGAAAATTTGAGTGTGCTTTCTCGGCGAATTTTAATATCGCGGCGAAAACTCGGGCATTCAGTCGGAAACGAAAATCAGCTCGCCAACCGTCGTTATTATTATGAAAAACAAGCTCTAGCCATATATTTTATGAAATTATGCGCCGCTCTGGTATACTTTGATACAAGTTGAAGAGGCGCTAGCAATATGAAATATCGATTATGGTTTGAGCCACCTCATACTGACACAGAATCCACTTCAACTAAGACATTTTTTAAATTCAATCACTCTTATTAGCATTATACTAAACAAGATTCATTTATATTGTAAATAGGTCTTCCATATTGTTGACGTTTATTTGTGTTTATTTCATTTTAAGTGAAACGTGTTGAAAAAGACTAACGAAAATAGATATCTGCAATCAGCTTCGCTTTGCATTAAATATAACAAAATACGGCAGATTGAGCAAAAAATCAATTCAGTTTGTTGTTTTACACTGAAATCGAGACTAACATGCTCGTCGTTTGCTGCATATTTATATTTAACTCGAAAATCAAGTACATTGGCAATTAGTTCCGCCTGAAAGTTGTTAGATAAACGAACTAAAAAGTATCGATAAAGTCTTATACGTATTGTATTCAACGTAATTAGACAGTTTTTTCTTTTTTTACTTATTAAGCTTTATACTACATTGTTCATTACGTTTCCAACCATGTTTTTTGGAGTAGATATAGTATGCAAAGTTTTTTCACATTTTTTCCCATAGAATGAATTAACATTTTATTAATATCCTCTGAAACATTTTTCAGCATTTTTTTCAATTGAGTAGAAAAGTAGATGTAATCAAAATTTAACAAATTTCATTTGTTCATTTCGGTCTTCTTCTGGTGAAAAATTTGTTGAAGAATCTAATTACGATGTTGTTGAGTACAAAATTTTGCCTCTCGAAAAGATCTAAGTATAACTGAATTCTAACATTTATAAAAATGGTCTTTATTATTTTTTAAGTCGTATTTTTAAACCCATTTTTTTCCGAATTTAGCTTACATCAAATCAATAGTTGTTTCAAATTTTTATTCAATTTATATGATTATTTATTTTTCAAAAATTTCAATGGATGAGAAAAAAGTTCAAGAAGAATGGAACATTTTCATTCCGATTGTTTGTATGAATGAAGTATAAAAAAGAATACTTTTGAATGTAAATATTCTCGCATGCATACTGCATTGCGCTGTTTTCGTTAAAAACCAAAATAATACAACCAAAGTTTCAAAACACCCTTAGTCAATGAATTTATCACGTCAGTATTACGTTAATGCTATATATTACATACTTATTTATTTCATCAACTTTAAATTACACTTAAAAAAACGTAACGTTAATCGTTGTAATAAAAATGACTTCAACAATAAAATCTAAAAGTTGTTCAACTATTAGTTACAAAGTTGTATTTATTGTTGGACAAGTTACAGTGTAATTGTTTCAACTGATATTTTATTTGTAGACATATAAAAATAAAATGTCTCTCTTAAAATGACTGATATTTCAGTTGAGATTGTAGTATAAACTGAAATTTCTGTTGTTACCAGGTAATAACAAAAATAATCACAGTCAAAGCAATTCATTGCTAACTGTAGCATTTACAGATTTGATCAATTGATCGTGTTTGGCAAATTTTGTGTCAATTGAATATAGCACGGTAAATTTTACAAATGATCGCAGTTAAGTCAACTGAACTTATTGTTAGTTCTCTGGTTAACAGAATGGACGAATTTACAAAAAGGCAACTTTTTTCTCAGTTTAAAGAAAATACACACGTTTAATTACTATTAAATATTTAATTGTACTTGTCCAATTTTGTGTTTTTGAATATGTTAACATTTGTCTACATAACTGTATCTATATATCTGTGTTTAACAATACGTGTAAATTATACCAGCATATTTCTGTGTGAACATATATTTACTTGTAGATGTAAATAAATTTTTCCGTACATCTGTTTATGCATTATAATCTACATAATTATTTGTGTATTTCTGTGTTATATTTTTACTTATGCGCGTCAATAAATTATCTTTATAATTTTATAGACACAGAGTATTGTATAATTCTATGTATGCGTAATCACACTCTTTACATTTTCCTCATCTATTTTCGTGTAGCCGATATTTTTATTAACGTGTGAGTAAATTTTGGTATATAGCTCAGTTTCAGAAAACACGTACATGGAGTTTTATGTTCACATGGATTAAAACAGAAAAAAGTGCATGTACAGTATTAAGAGGCGTTCTTGGTATTAAACAAAAAATTTTATATCATTATTTTTATATCTGCGTACAGAACTATGTCGAGAATATATACGTATATTGTTAATATGCGTACATTGAAATATAAGAATAGTCTATTATTCAACGGGGGAAAGAAGCAAGTGTTTATTTTCAGAGTGAAGTAGCTGAACGAGATTTTACCAAGAGTTGCCGAAGGCACCCTGAGATGTATGATTTGTCTTCCTCGTTTTATGCGATATTTTTCGTAATAAATGAACATGAACTGAGGTTTCTGTTCTTCATATTAGGGGTTGAAGCACATCTTTAATCCCGACAGCAATTTTTATCCTTGGAAGGTATAAAGATGTGTTTCACTTCCGAAAGATTAAAGAATAAGAACGTCCTTATGTTTACGTGTTACAAAAAATATACATAAATTCAGGTAAGTACATTTTTAAACTGTAATAGAAGGAAATATGCAAATAATGAAAAGCAACAGTTGTTTTTACCCGTTGTGAATAAAACCTATTTATTGGATAACAAATCCTTTCTTATGTTTTTTAAATACGTTATTTGTGTAGTTTTCGAATTTAATATTTATTTTCATGGTTATCTTTCTAAAATGCCGTTTGTTTATAAGACAAGGCATAAATATAAAATATTAAAATTAAAAACAAACAATTTTGTCATTTTTAAGGTATTCGCTTTTCTCATTTAGAGGCAAACTTTTGGTTTAACGACATTGTAATTACATTCTACAGTAAATTTTTCTTAAGAGAGACTTACTTAGATTTTCTCTCCTCTTAAATCGCTTAAACCATTAAAAATTTAAAATCTCCAATGAAAAATCAAACTGTAATAAAAATCTTTCACCTTGTAACTTGCTTTATTTTGACCTACAAAGGAATAAGTTCATATTAATTTTGCTTGAAAAATTTAGGGTAGCTGGGTAACGATCTAAGTCCGTACAGAATTATCCGCTTATGTTTAATACACATCAAAACCATTGTACATTGACTGCGATTAAAACTATATAATTCATTACTTAGTAATTAATCCAAAGGTATGATTAATTTGACATTTTCAATTTTGTTTCTTTTGGTAGTGTGTTTAATGTTTTTCTGTTTATTCTGTTGACCTCAAAATTAATACGAATAAAAAAATAGTTTTTTCAAATATAAATTATCAAATATTTTTATACATCAATAATTCAATTTTCTAATGGATAATTTATCAATGGATTTCACAATTAATCCGTAATTTGTATATCTAGTTCATGCCCATTGATTATAATATCATTTAATACTTTGTTTAATATTCATACTTGTTATGATATTGCTCTGAAATGTTAAATGCTATTAAAAATAAGGAAAATCTTATTTAAACTTTAATAAATTTTATAAATCAACTGTTAGAAAAATAACTTAAAGTTCGATTGTATGAAAAATGTTTTAACAATTTTAATACTAAAAATGAGTTATTTTATAATATTAAAACGACGTAGAAAATATAAATATGCTGAGTTTAAAATTGATTTAGACGTATTCAATTTAGGAAATTTAATACTAACAATTTGTGTTAAGATAAATGTTTTTGTATATAAACTACTTTGAACTTTTGTTGATCTCCACAGTAAAGAATTAAACATATTCAAACTGAAGTACAACCATCACTGTATACTTAAAGCAAAATGCAAATATTGATGTATAAAGTGATGGAAATCATATTTGACTTGATAGAATAATCATAAAAATGATTAAGTTAGTAGTGGAAGTAGCTACAGAGTGACAATTATTTTGGAAAAAAGAAAAAGAGTTAAAAAATTAAGATTTCAGACCTTATCACTAAAAAATAAATGAAATAGATCAGTAACAATTTACTTTCTATAGAAAACTAAGAAAAAAATTACAAATTGTCTACGCCTAATTAAAAAGTGTCATTCATTATTTATAACGAAAATTAATCAAAATACTTAATACGTGAAAAATTGTTTAATTTTGTTAGCAATTTTAGAGCAATTAAAATATATTCATATTTTTATATTTGTTGTAAATTTCGTTTAAGTTCAACGTTAAAATCTAAATCTCAATATTTTTCAATCCACATTTCAGATTTTGTGTCACGCTAACAATATTTCTCATCTCTTATTATGCTTTTACATTAAAGTAAAAAGCATGGTCATTTTTCAACGCTGTTTTCCTCAGCGTAATAAATATTGTTTAGAATTTACTTGACAAGTGACAATCTTGAATGTTGCCAGTAAACTTTTCACCCTCGAGATCACCGAAAAGCCAATCAATAAACACTTGAAAATTGGTCAACGATTACTTGTCAATATTAATTCAATGGAGAGTGAAAAAAGCATGAAAGTGGAGGCGAAGTCTCCACAGCCTTACTTGGCTCCCAAACCAAACAGCACTTTACATCAACAACACTTTTCCACACGTTCGTCTATCGAGCGACTTTCGCTGATGCAGTTTAACGTCCTCTTATTGCTCATTAAATGCAGAACTTGAATAGAGATTCATTAATTATTCATATCAATTGCAAGGTTGTTATACTTTTCTCGCTGGAACTTCAAACTTTGTACTACTTGTGGAATCTTCTGACGGAAATTCCACAGGTGCAGGGTGTCGTCCGTCGCTGAGACAAGTGCGCCTTCGTTAATTAAGAACTGCAATTGCGTTATTGGGGCGCCATCTTCGTGCTTCACGTGGGCATCCACTCCGGGTCTCCCCAAACTATGAATTCAAATTAAGGAAAACAAATTTGTTCTGTAAAAATGTGGTCCGCAGCAAATGGGCCACTGCGATTTATAAATAACAGCGTCCCAGTTTTGTCGAAAAGAATAAAAAATGGCATTTATTCTGCAGTCAAAGACATTCTCCCGCGGGAGAAGCTGTCGCCGAAAATTTATTGAAATATCCGTTGATCTATAACCTAGCTGACACTGCTCCTCACGCAAGATTGCTGTAGCTCTAAGAAACTTATTCTAACTAAAATGTTAGCTTGTAACTTATTTTAAGCCATTTTTCAATCTTGAGTTTTTGCGCAATTCCAAAGTATGGACAATCGATAATGATACATCGCGCGGGATTTCGAAGATACGAAAAGTTATATAATCGAATCACTTGGTTGCGTTGACATTCAGAAAAATGAACAATGATCACGATATTTCGACAAATTCACGCTGACACTTTGATGGAAGTAACTCTCGATGGAGAATTTCGTCGCTTTTTATTGGCAAATGACTAAACATATCGACCCATCTCATGATTCTGAGTGTTATAAGTGACATTTTGTTACTCGTTTAAAGCCAATCTCATAACTTTCATTCATTGTGCAGTGACTGTTAAACCAGAATTAAAAATGATTGAAGATGGTTTTATCGATATCGCAAAATCTGATGGTCATCACTGTACATAAATTTTTATTGAATCATTTAGTAGTTTATAGTATGATGCAATTGTTGATTTGATATTACTCTTCGACCAATTGTCCGAATTATAGATACACAATTTTCATACTATACATCATTTTTTGAAAACTGATAAGAGAGCTTGATTGATAATATACGTTATAATACATGTTTATTTCATAAATAATTATATAGTAAAATAAGCAGTGTAAAGCCACATTACTTTAAACAGGCTAAGTTATAAAGAGCTTATTCAGTATTTTTGCTTTCTGTAAACCACCAATTTACTTAATATTATGTTATTATTCTAAGCTTACTGCTATAAATTCAAGATTGATAGTTAAGTAAAAGGACTTGAAAGGATTGTTATTGCGTTAAAAATTTATTATATACTAAACATAGAAACTGTATTTTCAATGATTACGAAAACAATAGCATTGAAAAATGTCAATAGTTCTATTTTATACATCTATACATTCAAAATAATCTTAAATTAATTGCAAATTTTAATACCCGCGGAAAGATTTGATTAACCTTTAATATACTTTCATTGTCTTGGCCTCATAATGATGTACGTCATTTTAGTTTCTTTGTCATACAAGATACCGTGATCCTGAGCATTATATTGAGAGTTAATTTCACATAGAAATAGAACCATCATTCATCATTAGCGAAAATTTGGGATTTTACTTTAATTTTGAGATATAGACTCTGAAAGAGAGTTCCTTATTTTAATACATTTTGGGTGACTTGGCAACTAAACGTGCTATTATAAAACCTTTATTTTACCTAAAACATTCAAAATTGTTTCCAGACTATGAAAAATGACAAATTAATTGTCATTATATAAGTAAACAAATATGCCTACTAAAACGTGTATTAGATTAGGTTTTTTTACAATCAAAAAATTTAATCGACAAATACTGTACAACTTCATTTACTGGAAATGGTGATTAAATAACAAATTCAGGGAAACATTAATGTTGAGAAGAATCCATAATCAAAGATAGTGTACAAGTAACGAACATTTTGTTATCTGCCAGTTAATTTACATACAAATAGGTTAAAAGTTTCATAAATTGAACATTTAAATTGGAAAAGTCACGAATAGTTACTGGCGATATTTGATTGTCTGTGCTTAAATTTCTTGTACATTATGCAGAATCATTGCAATCTGTTTGAAAGCTCTCATTAAAATAAATAATATTGCAGCAATAAATAGTTCGAAAAAAATTGTCGTTTTTCAATTTTAGTAATCAAACGAAAGTTACTATGTCGCATCGTGCGAATCTCTGCACGCGATATCAATTTTTTCTGACTATCCATTGTAAACAAGATCTGAAAATTCGTCTTATTATAAGTTTTTACTGCTTTAAGATATTATTAAACAAACAAGTAAATTATTAATAAAAGTTGTACAATATAAGAACAGAATTCAAACATCAAAATAAAGCCTTAATACATGATGGAATAATTTGTTTAAGTCAATTGGTTTAACAAAAATGATATAATTTAATACTTTCTTTTGAGGGAGGTTTCTTAATAATTTTTTAAAAATGTCGATTAATACACTTAAAACCAGTTGAACAGCTTAAAAGGGTTTACTCAAAGAAATTACTAACAGCGTTAAAAGTGTTATTCGAAATCCTGACTCATTTCGAGCCATCCGGTATATTGTATAATTCAATTGTTTTAAGCGCATTTCATTGGCACTGAGTGTTGAGCGAACGTTGAAATAAAGGCAAAAGCTAATGAGAATTAAAATAAGTGGGAATTGTAAAATTAGTAGAACGCAAATGAACCAATATACGTCCTTTTAAAAAAAGATTGGCTTTAGAGATTAAATCGTTTCCTCGACAAATATTTTTGCTCCATAATTTTATAGGTGGATTCCGTTCAAATCCCGAAATCGTAACTTTTCGAGCATTGAATGCCCGTCTATTAATCCCTATAATGGTAATTATAGCAAATTAAACTGATGTAGAATATAATGATCTTCCATTTGTTTTAAGAGCATAGTTGATATATCGTTTTTGCTATTAATCGATAATTTTTCAATTTGAAAGTTCACTTTCAAAATAAGATATTCTTTGAGCGTTTAATAAGATTGTAAAACAATGTTTTTTAAAAGTTCACTGCGAGTTTGTAAGATGAGACTCGAAATATGTATATTTTGGTATGTTAAAAAAACTACAGATAATAGTGTTTCAAGAATATAAAATGACAAAGAAATTAACGTTTTGGTTAGAGAATTTCGGATTTTATTATAGTTAGTATATATCTAACATCTATCCAGTGAGTAAAAAAGCTCCTTTGAAAACAAGCTTGTTCCAATTCTAAAATGCTGGACTGAATTCAGACTATTGATCCGAGTACCGGTACGTTACTTGGTGTTCGTCTGGTTATAAGAAACGTATGATTAAGAAAGGATACATCCTGAGGGATCCCGACTTCGTGCCAATGGCGAGGAGTTTCTGAACAGGGTCGAACGCCACTGCCGTTGGTTGATGTGGAAAGCCATGCCTAAATGTCTGCAACATGAAACAACAAAACGTTTATGTACTGGAGTAAACTACACACGCAGAGCATTGTTTGTCCACATTTTTCTTCTACTACACGCTTTCTAAAGCCTAGGCCTAGCAGTAGTTGATGAAGAACAGAAGATGAAGAGCCTAAAGGTCAACATTAGTTGCTTACAAACACACACACAAACACACCCTAATACGTTCGCATTGAGACGTGTGGTGTGTCTCGTTCTGGTATCATCGTACGTTTTCTATTCATCAGTTACTTTTACTTAGAAGTTCTGTACACATTGACGGAGTGTATTCCATGCAATGCGAATGTTCAACAAAAAGGATACCAAATCAATACCTTTTCCAGGGTATTACACAAAGTGAGCCCCTCTCGCCAAATAAAAAGAAATAATTTCCTATGTGATAATTCTCCGCGCTACAGTTAACTTTCAGATATCGGATGAAACATTGTTCTTTTATTACCACGTCGCCGGTGGCCGGGCTCGCTTCCACGACACCTTTTTTGCAGTTAGCCGTTAGACGCGCGCGAGCTTGCAACTCATCAGGTTACAAATTGATAAACATTTTCTAAGGGACAAAAATGACGTACGACCAAAACCAGCGACGAAAAATCACAACTTTAAATATGAATGCATTCCTGACTCGGTTTTTCTTTCCGAAACAAGAGCCGTATTATAAATGCATCAACGATGCGACTTTCAACGGAGTTGTTTCTTTTTATAGTTTGTCGTAGCACTTAATGTAGACCTCGGATTATTGTTACTGTCGTTCTAAACAGAAAGAAAATTTTGAAAGACATACTATTACAAGGCAAATCATGTTTTGTTGTCAATGTTTACTACTATTAAGCTTTTTACCAAATGGGTCACTCGATTGTAATTGTGAACACAAATAACCGCGCGGTTTTGATTAATGATTCAGTTAAACGTGCTTAATGTAATATCTTTTAATAAATAATCATTTTATTTTTAATGCACAGCTTTCATTACGCTTTGTTTCTGACGCTTTAATGCGCTGTAAATAACTTGAGTATTTCACCTTTCTGTTATTGTAGTTAATTTTTTGCTCCGAGTTCACGCACAAAAGGAATAAGACCTCATGCATTTGTCTACGGGAATTAGAACGATGTAATACCTAACTTATAAATACGTCATACTTCAACGAATCATTTCTGTAACACTTTGGTGTTTGTTCTCATTTCAATCGGTGTCAATTAACTGTGAAAGTTTCGCGCCGGCGGAAGTGTTTAACTAACGTCGAAAATATCTTTCTACAGATAAAAAGCACCATACGGATCAGAACTGACACGTCGACGGACATGCTTTAGAATGTAAAATCTAAAGCGAATTCTAAAATCTACGTTCTAGAATGTTTGTTCAACCAACTGCTTGAAATCTAACCAGTCTATTATTAACCGTATAAGCAGAAAGACGATGATCAATACAACATTATAAGTTTAATTAAAGTTGCTACGGATTGTTAAAGCGATTCCCACATTTCCTTTTTTCCAAGTCCATCTAAAAGGTTCTAAAGTAACGGTTTTGCGCTTGATTTCATACTATAAGGCGTGCTTCTTAATTTCATGCTAGCATACATTTCAACGCGATCTTACATGCTACGTGAAGGGTGACTTAAAATTAGGAGAAAATTGTTCTTATAAAATAGAAAGTTCATTTTAGGCGCCACAAGGGTGAGATAATTATCAAGTGTCATGAGCAAAGCCATACCGCTGGGGTATTTCTACATCTAAGTAATATTGCGCTGCGTGTTCAAGCTAGAAATTTATTTGCTTTTTCTAAATAATGTCTTCCATGCAATTAATCAAGAGAATATGTTACTGATAGCTGGATTTAGTGTCGGCGACGCGGCACATTTTGTCTCTATTAATTATGTCTTGGAGCTTGCAACGTTGCACTTGTAAATCCGTGAAAAAATTCGGTACTTTTTCAACGTCCAGTGTTCTCTGCCGTGTCAATATTATGTCTTCTTTACTTAATCCTCGTGACGTTAATAAACAAAGTCAATGTTGATCTTTATGAGCGGACATGATACGTTGATGTGACTAATGAGTGGCGTGAAGTGTGTTATGATTGTGCTTGTGAGAATGATGGCGTGCCGTAATGACCTGTGGAAACAAAACAAAAATGAAGTTTAGAACCAAAATGCTCAGGAATTATATAAAGTATTTTATGCTAGTTTAAAATTTTCAACGCGTGTTAAAGAACAGTTTAATCTTATTTTTGAACGACCTTCTGTAAAATGTATTGCATCCAGATGAATCTAACCGAAACGTTTCATTTGGAAAGCAAAGTCAGCGTTTCATCTCCATTTCTGTGTGCGACGCAATCACAGTATGATGGAAACGAATAACAATAAAAAAAAATTCTTTGTAAATTGCATTGGTACTAGTTTGTTTTATATCAGCAATAGGCATGAATAATTCATCATTTGCAACACATATTATCATTTGCAGTGTCACGTGACAACATCACAACTGCATTTTTACATGGCAAATAAAAATAATCTTTATCAACCAATGTCTGGTTAATATATAATATGTACCGTGGAGGGAGGAAGCTGATGATAAACGCAGACAAATGTCACCAAGTGACGAATCTTCAACGAACTCGGTAAGGAAGAAATCAAAAAAACAAAAACACTTGATTATACTATAACTCGTTTACACGTCTATTGCCATATCGCATGTGGGTTGAAAGAGTAATTATCTTCAAGGCTAGAAGGGTATACATCACACTCATTGATTTTCAGGAGTATTTTCAATAGACCTAAATTCGTTGTCATTAACTCTTTTACGAAGACGACTTAACTTGGAGGAATAACTGATTTATTTCTCCGTAATAAGATGAATAGGATGATGCATCGAAGAGTCTTATACTTTATTTCGTTTATCTGTTATTTTGAACTCATTTGATGAAGGCAAATAAATGCATTGATAATGAACATGTCATTTAGGTTTATGCGCGAGCTTGTTTTGGAATAACAACACTCGCATACATGGTGGTCTGTTTTATAATTGAATTCCCCGTGTCAAAAAATAACTTCGATTAAACATACATTGAACAGTCATACTCGTTTGAAACAAATTTAATATTTTACTAAAGGCGAGCGCTGCGTGGGCTTCGAGTGGCTATGCAAATGTTAACGCGATATTCAAAGAGTACAAACGATAAACCATTTATATGATTATTTCAATAAACAATGCTACACAAGTTATACAGATTTTTTCCGGGACAATCGAAAATGAGCTACTAAAAAGATGCGATGTTCAAAATCAAACGTGTAGGTAGAAGAAGTTTCTACCAATTATTATTCTTAAAATATTGTCATCACAATAAGTTTACCGAAAATTTTATTTGTGAGAGAGTTGCAAATGGTATTATATAACTTTTCCAAATACAGAGGCGGCGTCCTATTAGTTTGCCTCGATTAGACGGAAAAATGAATCTCTCGAGTTTTCCAGGCGTGCGAATAATTATTGAAAATGAAATGCTTCGTCCTCGCTGCGTAAATCCGAACGCAACTTCGGAAATCTTGTCGTAAATCTCGTGTAGGTTATTGATGATTATTATCGAGAGAAAATTTAATTCATACAGCGAATATTCAAATGAATCTTTAAACGTGACGTTATCATTATTTCAAAAACTGCAAGTTCGCTTCCTGCTCGCCAAACGCAAACATATTGTTTAAAATTCAACGCTGAATCCTGGCCAATTCTAATCTGCTTAACATTATCCTAACAACCACTTTGGT
The DNA here is from genome assembly GCA_022817045.1 of Psix sp. ZL-2020. Classification (NCBI taxonomy): domain Eukaryota; kingdom Metazoa; phylum Arthropoda; class Insecta; order Hymenoptera; family Scelionidae; genus Psix; species Psix sp. ZL-2020. The sequence goes on from JABFQD010000437.1 coordinate 12,735, forward strand.
GTTCTATTTTGCAAGGTCAGCGAAATATGAGAATTCACACGCTAAAAACGAGGTTAAAACGATACGGATTGCAGTGACGATAAGAGCAACGCTGGGGCCCGAAAGTTTTTGCTCACTCTGAAACATGAAAATTATTGTTAGCAACCACAAAAGGACCCAAACAAAAGTGTAAATTATAGGACGCGCGGAACAATGCACGTTACCCGCAAAACTCAATTAAAAGTTCTGTTTGATTCGCATTTAACCGCCATTTATCTACAATTTCAAATCTGTAGAGGGCAAAAACAAAGAAGCGGAGCACGACACAAACGACTCGCCAATGTTTCATCTCAGAGTTCTCCTTAACATTTTATTTCATCGCATAATATACTGATCACGTCTATGTATGAACGATTGGTATGGCTAACTTCAGACCCAACTTTAAGTTTTTGTTGCATCCTAAAAAAGATAAAAAGTTTGACTTATGCTAAAGATGTTGACATCTTAGTATTTCAGCTATTAGTTTAAAGAAATTTTCGAGCGAACAATTTATCTAACATTAATTAGTCTTAAACGTAACTATCTAAGGAACATTTTCTGCGTGACAGTATCATTAATCACGCGATCACTCAGGCGAATTCCGATTCGTTGAACTCGCACTGATGTATACGTCTTGCTCAGACACGTACACTGGGATGGACCAAGGGTTAAGATAGATGGTATTTAGGTATTTAGCTATCCCTACAGTGTCGAAGTAATCCCGGAAATTCTGCAGAAACTTAGCACCCGCGTGACCATAACCCATCTTTCCATTTACTCCACGAAACTGACGTCGAATATAAGACTGGCTTCTGAATATAGCATGAAACACAAAAGAGAATAATAAAGTGTTATAAAGTCGTTCTTGCTGTTCAATAATTTAGTCGCTGAAACTGTAGCGTGGCCTGACGTAAACTTGGGAACACCGCGTAATTGTAGTTTCTGCACTACTATTCTTTCTAATTACACTGATGAAAAATCGTGATAGGTGTATTATAACTCAACACATCTTGGCTTTATAATTTCTTCGAGCTGTAACCAGCGCAACGATCGCGTCATTGATATTCGCAATCGCAACTACGCTGCCAGTCAAAACTGTTTCATTTAGCGTTAATTTGGTGAATAATAAAATCGCGTAGCTATTGCTATTGCTTAACAGTATAATATATCATTTTAGCTTTTTGATCATACACGAATCAAATTACTAATATTGAATACAACCCGTAAGCTCTGATACGTGCAAAGCCGACCAGCGCTTTTTCTTACGCCGTACTTTTCTGACAATGCGAGAAATATTGCTGAGAAAAATGAAATTGAATAACTTAGAATCGTTACGCTACTGGCCAGAAAACGTAACACCTGTCCAAATGTGAATTATAACAAAAAGCAACCTAAAAATGGCACGCATCTTCCTCGTGATTTCTTTTTTATCATCGTTGAACGATTTAAAAAAATTATTTATCGAAGCTTAACGTTCTTAGACCGAAAGAAATATTGCGGTAGTTTCGGTTTCGTGTTTATCATTGTATTATCCAGAGCTGCCAAATGACATTTGGCAAAGAGATGGAAAAAAAAGAAGTTGGTAATAAATTGGAAGACCGTATCTCTGAGATTGATTTATTCCGGTCCAGCTCGTAATGTGTGTTAAGCGCTCACCTCGGCCGATCAATTCATCACATTCAGTTCGCTTAAACGGCCTGATTAATACAATTTTACGTGCGCATCCGAACAAAATAAGCATTGTTTTATCCGCGTCGCCACATGCCGGGCAAACATCGATATCTATACATTCGCTTTAGCCTACTTCGGTGCCCTATTTTCATCTATAAGCATATCGAGATACCGTTTTTCCAACTTTCGGCATAACGCGTTTTTAAAAAGCTCAAACTCCTTAAACATAGAAGTAATCCAAACTTGAAAGCTCGATTAATCTACATCTGTAGATTCGGTGCACGTTGCCAAATTGTCACCGTGTGTTCGCCTTTCTTTATCTCTCTTTTCGCATATCGTTTTCCCTTGAGTTACTAAGTTTTTGCTTTGCTGAATCTTTGTCTTGAATTGAACTCGGTTGAACCAACATAATTCTACGGAAAACTGCCGAATTAACCCCGGATCAACTTTCAGCGTATTTCTGCGTCGTTGGAGCCCTCGGCTTTTTTGGGTGCCATCCAACCAAATCGTGGTGGCGAGGTATCGACAAAAAAACTGCCCAAAGTCAGGGATGTTTTTATCCCTCGTGGTCAAATGTAGGTCAAGAAACGAAAACCAAGATATAGATATAAAGTTGGAAGAAACGTGGAAGCTTTTAGCGAGGGGGCCGCTCCCTACAATTAAAAACGCCTTCTGAAGCTCTCGTTAAGCCAGATTTTATACCGCAACAACTAATTTCGAGACCTCTAAATGGACGCCAGGGATAATATCCTAAGACAGGTAATGAATAGATAATGAGTTTGACTAATCATATGAACACGTCAGAAGACTGTCTCTTTTGTTTCTATCCATGGACGTGACATATACATTTTTAAGTTGGCTTTGTGGCAGAGGGAGCAACTTTCCTCATTATTGCATTGATTCACAACTTTTGTCCAAGTTGGGAATATAGTTTTTAAGTTTTGGGAACATTATCGACCCTAGGTGCGGAAAAATGATGAACATGGGAAAAATTGTGTACCACTTTGATGTTGGTCTACATATGTAAATGATATTGCAAATGTTGTCCCCGATGTTTGACAAATTTAGTGTACAGAGGGAGGGGTTTAATTGTTCGAATTACTATTCATGAACTGCACGTCTTTGCATTTATTTGGCCTGGTATAGATAAGAACATGATACGGCATTAAAACTTTATGATAAGTCGAACTAATTATAATATTATAAACAATAAATTAAGTTCGATGAAATTTGTTCACTTAGAATATATTTTGAAATGATTTTCAAACGCGTACTTGCTATTTATTTGCTTTCAGTGTTAAAAAGCAGAAAAAAATTAAATTGGAAATTGATATGAAAATAAACTCACTCGAAAATCAAGTTCGCGGCTGATACTGCGATGGAAAAAGCAATAATGAAGGGACAGATGTTTTGCAATGAAATTATGAATATTCATATGAATTAATTCAAACTATAAAATGATAGTTAATGAAACATGGAAACAATACAACCTTTTCTGTAAATATAACAAAATATTTATTTTCAAATATGAATCTTGTTGTTATGGTTAAAAGCTTTTTAAACTTTTGGATATATTGAACTAATTAGCGATAAAAAATGCATCGTTTTTTTAAAAAGTGTTCTGTTATTTTGACTAAAAACAAAGGTGGTTCCAAATAAACGGTCAATTGAAAATAACGCGATTAAGCGTATCAAATAAATTTACTTTAAATGTGTCGATAACTTTTACCCTTGTTTTACTCTCTTTTATGCAACAAACTTAATTACAAAATAATAAACTGACAAAATGCAGTTTGCATTAAATAACCCCATTCTACCAATTTTGACGTTATAATTTGTTTACAATATAATTATTGCATCAAAGTTTATCACATATGTATATGATATTAAGTATATTAAGTGCGTAAAACTTATATCGCTTTCAAAGTATCTTTCCGCAGCATAAGACATCGTCCCCCTTATAAATAATTCACCCACTTTTCCAGCGTCAATAATTTTTAGTTCAACTTATACGCAGAGAAATATTCATTTTTTCATTCAAAATTGTTAATAAATATTATATATATGATAATTTCAAACTGAATCACAATTGAAATTAATAAATAAATTTTGCTTTCTTTTTGATTAAAATACAAAATAATCTAAAATTACTACTAATTATTCATATATTTAATTTAATTACCCCGATAAACCATGTTAAGAAAAATGTAATATTAACATATATTATAATTTGAGTTACAAAAGACACGTACATACATTACGCAGATATTTTTTGAGTCAAAATTAAACATATTTTTATTATCATAAATATAAAGTGCTGTTTAAATGAAATTATTTTCTCGCTAACTAAAAAAGAAGTTTGTTTCAATGCAAGTTTATACATGATATATATTATTACATTCAATGGAAACAATGAAAACTAATATTTGTTTACATTTCAACACTACTCGTACAATTGGAACATATTTTAAAAAACTTTTTCAATGAAAATGATGTAAATTCAAATGCCCATTGAGGAGTAAACTTTGAGATGAAATTTACATGCAAGAGTTAACAGGGAAGAGATTATATTTGAAATACTGTCGAATTCATTTGAACGAGAATTTTGGTCGGCACTTGGTCAAAATTAAAAACGTCTTGAAGACAGCTGCAAGAAGTAGAATCCAAGCCAATAAAGGGTAGGGAGGAAGGTGGTGAGAATTCACTTTTAGAATATCTATCATGTCAAACTAAGAAGATAATGACGCATTTCTGAATGCATGACAGGTCACAATTTTATAAAGAAATCTATCTAAGTGGTTCATCTGAATTTCTTGCTGGAAAAAGAAGCGTGCAGAACTTATCTGCGGTTGTGAAGAAGCCGTATTGAAATGCAAATTATAATTGCATCCCAATGGTCTCGTTTCTTAGTTGCTGCTTCTCTCGAGAAATTAAGTTTCGCAGTTTCGCTTGTTTCATTAATTGTATTCACATTCGATTAGTGGTACACCGAAAATGCGATCACTTAAATTTGAAGTTGATGCGACAAGAAGAAAAATGTGGACTAGTTAAGTACACTTGTGAGATCTCTTTGAGTTGTAGGATATTGCTTTTTCATGAAACAGTTAGTTACATCTTGTAATGATAATGAACACTTTCAGTCTTTTTGCCGTAGTTACTTTTTTCCTTGCACGAAAGATAAACAAATCGGCTCTCTAAATTTTGGATCGAAACGGATTAGTATAGCTGATGCACTGATCCGTACAATAATTCAATTTAATCATCAAAATTTAATCTCATTGAGTCATCGAGAAATTGGAAGCTGCATGTATCTTTTCAAGCACTATTTTGTATCGATACTAACGATCTGACCTTTATTCATATAGAACAATGAGTCTGTAACTTTAAATAATTTTCTCTATGGAAATTGTGTAAAAGCAGGTTGTATTCAGACTCAATTCAAGTTAAATTTTCACCTGCTGCAAATATCAGTATTGGAACTTTTTCTACATCGTCTATTTAATTTATTATTGACGTTTATCTTGAAATAAAAATGCATGACTTTGAATGAGTGAATCATCTATGAATAATTTTTAGTAATGATCTTATTGTTGTGATTGCATTATAATCATGTACAATAATTTTTTAGTTAAAAATGAATGTTGCATGAATGCTGCATAAAATATTTACTTCATTACGAAAAACATTTTCAGTAAAATATTTCTTTTTCTTGTTATATCCGCATTATCAGTTTGTTAAGTTTTATCAGTTATTTTATGAAGCAATATACACCTTCAAGGATTTTTTTCAACGTTTATACAAAAAGTTAATCATTTTGAGTGTTAATGAATTTTACGTGCGAACAAAATGATTTTGATGATGTATTTTTCTTTCATTTTAACGATTAGAATTTGTATTCAAATTCACAAATACGATAACTAGGCTCGAACATTTTTAGCTAATTGTAGAGTTAATCTGCATAGAATCTTTTATTTCAGAAGTTTGGTTGCTTCTGATGCTGCGAAGTTTAAGATACAATACTTTGTTGTGCATTTCTTTAAAACTCTTGTACATTTAATTATAATAACTTCTGATGACTAAAAGTTTCCAGATGCTATTGAAAACGTATAAGAATTCTATAATTAAATGAACTCGTATAAACTAGTTTTATCCTAATCGATTTAAATATGAAATGATTTTAAATGAAATTCTTAATAATTACTTTGAATTGTATTCGAAAAAAGTAGAGAAAAGTCGTAAACAAAAATGTTTTACAGAATGATTCTACATTAAATACTTTAAATCTTATCCATTTGTATTTGACAATCGATATAAAATAAGCTGTCAAATATTTTTCAGTCTCGCAGTTAAGTTCTAACGAAGACATTTTGCTCATTTTATAATTTAATTTTTTTAAGAGCCTTGGCATAATAAAATCGCATTTTAAGAGATCATCTCTAGATTCAATATGCATATCAAATGTAAGAACTAATTTATCACTCTGAAGCTATAAAAACTCGCAATTTTGTCTCATTGCTTGAAATATTTTTCCTCTCGAATAATTTGATTCACAAATATTGTCGTCTGAAAATACATTTTGCAAAATTCATTAGAGCTCAACGAGTAGAATGTATGTCAAAGATTATGTTCTTCTTTGGAGTTACTTCTCTATTCTTTCAGTTCTATATATATTTCGTAGAAAACGTTCAAATATTTATGTCAACAACATTCCAGCTGTGTTGTTTCTCCGCCTATATTTCTTCATATTTTTAGTACAAAATTGTCCAAGTACTATTTTTTAATTATTTAATGAATTGTTTTTTGATATGCAAATGTCGTACGGACATGTTGATACTTCATTACTTATTGCCATACGTTATAAATCACATTAATAATCAAGATCGAATTTCCATGATTTCACAAGCAAACTAGTATCTCCTATTCCAAATATTTAATTCAAAAAATGTTTGATCGGTGAAGTTTGATTTGATTATCAAAGCATATACGTTAAAAGTTGGATTGGAAATACTATGTGATCAGTTTCGTTAGTTCGAATTAGGAGTCACTATAACTTGTCGTAACTACGTATAATCGTTGTCTTCAATTTAAAAACGCAAATCCCAAAATCCATATCACAGCACATTTCTTCAACTCAGAGCTTCCAATATCTCTTTATAGGCGTAACTCAGAACACTGTCCTTCTCCTCTCCATACCATAAGGCAGGTGAAAACACCCTCCTCGATATCAAACCAGGATACCGTTCAAGATGCCGGACTTTATAACTATTACTCCTTAGACAGTTATTATCCACCGATAAGAAACGGTTATCTCGCGTTGGTTTATTTACACTTGTATTTTTGACTAGGTAGAATTGATTTACAGTAATCGGAACGGACGTGGTTGCGGCGATCAAAGACTGAAAGCGCTGCAAGGTCGGCCGTTGCTCGACGAGGTTGCTTTTTCGTCATCGGCTCACCTTCTTGACTTGGAAGTGCTCGGAACGCAGGTTTTCGATGATCTCCTGGTCGGGCTTAACCTGTTGAGCGACCGAGGATCGGAAGCCGTCGAGCACCCCTTTGAAGGTGAACTTCTTCATGACGTCGAGGCGCTGTCACCCTGGCGGATCACATGTGCAAACTCCGTCGCTGGCGGACGCGACGAGACTCGCGCTTGATTATCATGCGGGAGCGCGTGATTGTTCGCTGGCGCGTAGAACGTGGTGATTGCGTGCAAAGGTGCGCGCGGATCCGCGGCTTCTTCACGGCGACAGTTCGCGCGAGAGGCTCGACGATGCGCGCCGAGTGTGTTTTCGTCGTTGACAGCAATGCAGTGTTGTTTAATCGTGCTAGATCAATAACTGGCAACAGGCAAAGTAAAGACGGCGGACTGCGGGACTGGCCGCGAGCGCCAGCTGTCGGGCCTCCAGTTGCCCGAGCACCTAACCTACAGGCGCGCAGACGCGCCATCGACGCAACCATTCCACGCGCGCCAAAACTCGACGCTACCTTCCGGCCTCGATCATCGGGGCTCAATTGCGCAATAATTCACAATACTCCGTGCAAATGCCAGCAACATCTCTTTGAGCTGCTTCTATTTTGTAGACTGATCAGTTTGTCAAATGTTTTGAAATATAAAAGAATTAGTTGGCCATTGTTGTCGATAAAAGCCTGTTAATATGAAGTTAGCCTATTGTTAAAAAAAGATTATGAAATACTGATCCAAAGAATATTTCTTTGCTTTGGTCACAAAATAATTTTCAATCTTGGGAACTAATTCTATTTCAGATCTTCATATTATATCCAAAAAATCTTGTTGTAATTAATATAAGTTTGACTAATCAGAAAATTCTGTATCTTTTCATATTTACCACATTTAATAAATAATCATGAATTCATTTTTATTCGAGTTTAATTCAAATTTAAATTTTATTTATTCTGAAAACTATTTACAATTATTTATTACAACTATCTGATTATATTGAAATTTCACTAAAAATTGCAAAAACTAGAAATGTTTAGTTATAAAAAAGTGAAAGTAAAATACATATAATGGATATAATTACCTAAAATAATCTATTAAATATGGCACAAATTATATATTATATTCAACATACTAATACATTTAAACCAAATAGTACGATTTTTATTTATGTTGAATATTCATAAATTTGATTAAATTTTAAGAGAAGTATAGATATTTGTGAGATTTATTATTAAATAAGTTGTGTATTATCTGTATACATGCATATTATGTATTACAGTATTTACATAAAAAATTCTATTCTGCAAAAATCTACTAAATTTTATTCCAAGAAAATATCACCGAAACAGAATGTAAATCATTTGTGAAATGTATCTTATTTACTCGAGAGTAATGTTAAAACGCGCGAGTTTGTAATTAATGAATACATAGTTGTAATAGTATCTCACGTACATCAAGATTTAGTTAACTAAGATGTAAATCTGATGCTCCAGTTACTTATACAACGATGGAAAATTGTCATGAAAACTCATAAAATATTTATGACTTGTATAAATATATATATTTATTCATATATATTTCGATTAAGAATTCATATTTGAGGAAATTAATTTTTCCATTGATACTATATTAAAAGCATTTATATCCATGTATATTCAAATAAAGAATCAATATAAGAAGGTTTAGACGCTGATTGATGATATATTTTATAAAACCTTGAATCTTTGTTTATGAATAAATAATTTAAGATACCAGAAATGTATATTCAAGTCAACTATTCGAAATAACTTGATTTTCAGACATGGAATTTTTTATCTTAAATAATATTTGATCTATAAAAAGTATTACAATTTGGAAACATTTTATTATGCTATCTCAATAAATAATAAATATATTTGTTTTAACAATAAATGTTACGTTTATTTAGTACTATATAAATATAAACAACACAAACTGAAATCAATAAAAACACAAACGTTTGAAAAAATGATTTATTTCTTTTTGACATCGCTTTTATATACGTAATCTTGTATTCGAAAAAAATAGTTCATTTTCCATATAGAATAGTTTTCAATGTATAGATAATTCCTTGTAATCTGCGTTTTATTAAACATGTATCCAACGATCATGCGCCATTTACATCTACAAAACCAGTTCATTAGACAAATGTTCTTTACGAGTTAACAATGTATGATGAAAAAATAAAACAATCATAAACAAATGAAGCGATGAAATCTGGTATTTGTTCTCCAAATACTTGGAAAAAGATAGAAAAAACAAATAAATGGCGAGTAAAAAATTGAAATGTTACTTTGATGTTAATAAATTGACTCAAAAATTACTTCAAGGTATTAATCTGAGTTTATTAGTTCACAAAGGTCATGATATCTCTATATAATTTAAATCGCAATTGTAACATTAAGTTACTTATCAATTCACTGTATGGATAAAATATATACTTTCACGAAATAATGAATCTTATACAAAAAACTCCATAGTTCATGTGAAGAAGCAATAATTAATAATGTCGTATTTCTTAGCTGATTAAGCACTAATGATCTTTATCATCTGACAAAATTAACATCGATTGAACAAAGAGAAACGAAATTGTTATTTTCAGTTCATTACATTGATGTTTTTTACATTTGCATACAGATACGATGTGACTTCAAACAGTGTTTAATATGCTGAGTTTAAAACAGAGAAATTTGTATTTATAACAACTATAATCATAATGATATTAATAATAACAACAATAGTATAATGGATATGGCGAAAATAATGTATACGTATATTATAGCTCAGCATTAATATCTTTGACGGAAACATGAAACAAAATATTGCTGCGATTTGCAATTCCAAAAGCGCTAATAGTTGTTTTGATTATGCGATAATATTTGCGTTAGCGGTTGTCTCAATTAGTTGACAAAGTTAAATGAATTCCAAAACTGCCCAATATATATATATATCTAAACCATTTGAAGTTTTCTCTTATTGCGTTTACGTGACATTTGCAAAATATTCCTAATAAGCGAGCTAAACCCTGCAAACTATCAGCAGATCACTAAACCTAACTAACTTTTGAAACATTGACGCTGTATTTGGAAACTATCTCTAAATTCACACCTCCGAATATAAAGTAACACGTGTGACATATTGTATTTGAATGACCATTATTATGTGAAAATCAAACATGAAATTCGAAGTATTACTGCCGCAGATTGATTTAAACTCAATTTCAATTTTGTCGTTATTTAAAAACCTCAATCGAATTAATGTCATTTACACGATTAATAGTAAATAAATACTCATTTGGTGAAAATTGATTTAAATATATGCGTAATTGTCATTAATAGATTTATCGTGATACGTTTGTTGTTTACAAACAATTCTTTTTTATGTTGCGCATATATTTTACTGAAAACATTTTGGTGGGTTTTTATTGGATTTTAAATGTTGTACATTTTTGGATGAGTTTCGAAATGATGAAAATGTCATTTTTAACCTAAGTGAGTGTTTTTGATCGAAACTGATGACTTAATGTTGAAATCTTTTAGCTAATTAAGTTCACATATAATATTAATTTAATTTAGAATAATAGTCCGCCTGAGGAGAATCTGAATAATTAAATGCATTTAATAATTCATAAATAACTAATACACTCCTGTGACGTAAAACGCAGCTTAGTTTTTGACACATGGTCATATCTCTGTTACCAGATCATGGGAAAACTTCAGTCCATCGTTCTGTCGTTCATATGTAAAACGAAGTATCTCTTTCTTTTTCTATTAGAGGAAAAGCAGATTACCATAATGTCTGTAATCGCGTAAATAAGATCATTTTAACATTAACATTTTTATAATTTAATAATTTAGAAAAAATGTTGCACTTCATTTTTTTGTAGTCAATAAAATTGGCATGTAAGCAGGAATGATGTAAGTAATAATGTGAACGGAGCTTAATAATATGGCAGGTACGTAAAATATGGATAAAAACTCCTAGTTCGGCTCAACAAAAATAAAAGAATATATATAATGAAATAAACAAAATAACGTCGCTTTAAAAATAAAAATGGACAATTTTAAAATAATTATATTATGAAATAAAAATTATGTAAATTATGTTGGCTAATGTTAATTAAAATAATATATTTAAAGTATTTTATGAATGGTAGTTTAAAATTTTGCCTCTTTATATCTGTTTTCATTTTAACTTTAGGATGAGCTAGATAGAGGAAAGTTAATTGGTCGATTAATACTTATCTTTTAGTATTTCCAGTGCAGCATTGTTCCTCGGTGGATCACTAATTGTAATGCAACTGATCACATCGTGCATTAGTGTTAGAACGGCAGTATCCTTTCACGAATATACGTCTGATGTTACTTAACGTATTATGATTACAGTTTGCTTAACAAAGTGAATTAGATTTTACAGAAAATAGAAATATTGAAAAGTTGAAATTAAATTTCTGAACTACACAATCTTGACAGTTTATACAAGACTAGGACATAAATTAAGAAATTCAAATAACTTGTCAAACGAACTTTAATATTAACTGCCAGTTCAAATTAATCAATAAAAATAAGCTAGTGTGTATTCAATTTTTGTCCAGCTGATTTATTGAAAAGTACATTTTGAAAAGGGCAAGTCGTAAACTCTTTGAACTTTATAGTCATAATTCTTACTACAGAGTAATCAATTTGACATTTCATTTTTAATTAAAAATATAACTTTGTTGATTATAATTTTCTAGATCATTTTATATTTTATGACTTTTTTTTAAATACTGGACAAAATTTATAATAACGTATGTTATAAAAATTTCATTACTAGATAGTAAAATGATAACGGCAATTTAGACAATTGACAATTTGAAAAGTAATTCCTTGATTCTAAACCCATAATAATTGAAGATAAAAGAAACGTGATTATTCATTATTTAATTATGTCGAAAAAAATAAGCTCAATAAAGTATATAACATTTGACTGACATACTTTAAGGATATTCATTTTTATTTAATCTTAGAACTTTCATTTAGGACAACTTTCGTTAAACAGAAAATCAATTTTTTACATAATGCTCATTAATGAAACTACATAAAAGATCAAAAAGAAACGTTAACTAGAAACAAATATTTTAATGTCTTACATTTTTTACTTTATCTTAATTTGATAATATAATTATACATTTAATACATTTATAAATTTTATATTTCATAAAGATGATTGAATCATTGATAAATAAAAAAATTCTTCTAATAATATTGCTATCAACAGGGTTCGAACTGAAGTCTCGCTAAATTTAACACAAACATACTAACTATCTTGTAAAATAAGTTTCCGCGTACGTGTTAAAGTTGATTATTATTTTAGAAGTCATGACATCCAAATCTTCGTAATTTATACGAGGAAAAATAGATCATTTTTTGTGAAATAAAAAATTATTTTAATTAAAAAAAACAACACCAACAAATAGCAATATTAATAATTATTTAAATATGTACAAGCAATGACACAAAATATACTTTTAATAAAATCATTTATTTCACCGAGACTTGTTACTCATCGAGTAAAGCTTCATAAATATGCACCTATTCCGAGCTTATCTGGAAGAAGAAGAATATTTACTTTCTGAATTTGAACCAATGTTTGTATACTCTCAACCAGATATAAGTCAGTCGCAAGATATATGTCAATATTCGTTATTTTAATAATAAAAATTCAATTTTTATCATTTCAATTATTATCTGATTTAGTATGCAATTTGTTATTTTTTTCAAAAATCAATATTTTTTGAATTTTTAATAGAAATGTTATTTCGACGGAAAATAATATTTTCGTGACTTAATGTTTATATGAAAATTGTTTTTTTATTCTTCTGCTAAAAATACAAATTTTTCACTCTTTTCATAAATATAAAAAGTGATATTTTGATGTGATTGAAAAAGATATTTAATTTTATGTCCAATTAATAACGTGTTTTAAATATTGAAAAATATTCTCGCAACTTTTATTGTATCAAGATCGAGGTCTCATAGAATTTAATTTTTTAGGCCGGGACTGTAACAAATACAGTTGAAACAAATACGAAACAAAATGAATTCATATAAATAAACACTGTAAAAATGCACACAGGTTAAAATAATAACCAGACCGATTAACATCGCTTTAAAAACAACGGTTGTAAAATAAAGTACTGCCATGTTAACTTGAGCGCGTTTTTAGTGTTCGTATATATGAAATCATTTTATCCCATGTCCATTTCAACTGTGTTTGTTACAGTTCTGGCCATTTTTTAATTATTAATTGGTATATTTAATTGTTATCGTCGATCATAATTTCATTTTTCAATGAAACTATTTATGATTATTAAATTTCCTCTTTCAATTACAATGGATCAATTATTACGACAATGAATAATATATAAATTTATGAACACTTTTAAACTCAATTGATTTTTCGAGTTATAATTTTTTTTGTTTTTCTGTAACCAAGTAATTAATTTGTTTTAATCATTAATAATTATTTTTAATAAAAATTAATATTATCTAGAATAACAACAACAATAT
>JABFQD010000438.1:0-26419 GCA_022817045.1 Psix sp. ZL-2020
TGAAAAAATAAGGGGATTGTTAAACAATATTTATAGAATGTTAAGAATATATAAATCCCAGTAATAATGTGTTAAAAAGTAAATTTAACAATACAGCATAGAATTTTTTAATTTAACTTTAAAGTCAATGAATTTAATAAATTAATTTGAAATTTTAAATCAGAATAACTTAAAAGTAAGTAGTGTCTCTATGATCTTTTCTGACACCAGACAAAAATAACAAAGTAGTATTTTTATTAGTAAACAATAAGGTCCAAAAATGCGCACTCTTTTACAGTTTAACTAGATGGATCCAGTTATATCTAAAATCATCTCCAAAGGATAGAATGAATGATATGCTTCGAAAAAGGATTTTACATTTACGAAGACACTTTTTTTAACTTTCACCTCATAGTAATAAAATGTGTGAATAATTAGTGAACAAATTCGTGAAGCATTATAATTTTTTAAAAATATTTTAAGTAAAATATGTGATTTGTGAACCAAATTATATTTATGAACTAAATATTTTAAGACTTATTATTTTATTATTAATTAATAAAAATTTCATTTGAATATTTTACGAAAGAAAGAATCATGATGGTGAGGGTATATTCACTTTAATTGGATGCCAGTAATGCATATTTTAACAGTATTATTGAATTGGAGTATAAACGTTTAATGTAAAGATACAGAAATGTATCGCCCAAATAAAATTTATTAATGATGTTCAATTTTATATATGAAGAAATTAATTATAATCTTATGAATTTGAGTTGATAAATTTATAAATAAATACAATAATAAAAGTGACAAATAAACAAAAAATAACAAATGAAATTTGCTATTTTTCCCTTTGTCCGTTATAATAATTATAATTATCAAAATATTTGTATAGTTAGGATGTAAGTTGAAACTACAACACCTAGATAACAGATGATAAATATTTTAATTCATTTTAATTAAAAAAATACCAAAATAATGCTGCAAATGATTATAAAAAAAGTTAATTTAAATCATTTAGTTTTTCAAAATTTAAACAACTTACGTAGTCTGTTCACAAACTAAGGATATAGAATGTGCTTTTAAAACTTCTTTATTATATAAAAAATAATGTACTACAATAATTTCAAGCTGTTCATAGCTTGCATGTTGCCAGGAGTAAATGAAAAGAGATGACAGTTGGCTTTTATTATTGCGCAATACTTCAGTTACTGTAAATTTAATATAATTGATTTATTTCCTCTTATAATGTTCAAGAGATCATTAATAAGGAAAATTGAGTCAAATCACTTTTCCATAGTAACAATTTAACTCTGAATTAGTTTATTAGTTCAACTGATTGTTTTACTGACAACTATGCTTACTAATAATAGATGTTATAATTGTCATTGAAAAATACTAATATGTAAAAGAATGTTAATTTTATGAACCACGATTCTAATTTTAAATTATAAGTATGCGAAAATAACCAGGTTAGATAAATATAGTCAAACCACCATATAGTATGAATTTTACCCAACTTATTTAAATGTTACATTTTATTACTTTTATTTAATGTATATCACAGATTATATAGATAATTGCTTTACATGCATAGTAAAACAAAAAAAAAGGATTCATAATAGTGCTATGATAAAAAGCTAATATTAAATTTATTTTTTAAAGCGTTTTTACACGTCATTTAATATGAGAAACGGTCTTTAAAAAATTTCATATAATATATCCCATATAGTGAATGAAATTTAACTCGAATCTGGTTTTCTTTGTTTAGTTAGCTAAAAATCGTTTTATATATGCGAATTCGTTTTTAATATTTTGTATTTAAAAAAGTTTAAATATAAAAAAGTATAAAAGTTAATATTGCATGCACAATTTTTTGAATATTTTACGTAAAATATTTTAACTAATCACTATTAAAAAAAATTACATATAATATATGAAAAAATAAAATTTATACGTATATATACACTTCTTTTTTTTGCCTTGCATACTACTTTCTTACCACAGTATCTCCCACTTGACCCGATAACAAATGCTTGAACTAAATTTTCCGCAATGTCCAATTTTTGCGCAATAGCATATTTTAATATGGCACTTTCCAAAACTGTGCCAAAACCAATTACACGATTCGGTGGAAAACATGATAATTTCATTGCAACGTAAGACATAATATCAACTGAAAATCACACAAAAATAATATTAGCTTCATAAAATACAAATGTCAAATAAGCAAAAGAACTAATGAAAAATAAATCGTTTGACTTAATTCTAAAAGACTCTTAAAACGTCGTTATACCTGTAAGCCCAAAATTTATAAAAAAGTTAAAAGGAGTCTGTGCATGTAATTCATTGAACATTAGAAACCTCAATGATTTCCAAGCTGCACAGCCCGAAGACTAACTATAATCCTAAATGAAATTTATGATGTGAAATACACTAAACCACCGAAGTAAGCGGATTTTTCTATAGGAATCTTGACAATCTTCAAATTTAAGTCTTTTGGAGACGTCTTAACAAAGAACACATGTAGGGCTACATTGTGGCGGATTACTTTTGAAATGTTATTAAGAAATGAAATGTCAGCAGAAAGACGTTTTAATGCAGCTTCATTAATTAACTGTTAGTTAGCAAATTTAACGCAACAGTTGGAATATTAAAAAGTCTTACCAAAAGGAGAGACAATTATAAGCACACTATTTGAAGCATATTTGCAGACGCCCGGAACAATTGTTTTGAAATGTTTGACGGTTTTTTCTAATAAATCAGCGGCGTCCTCATTTTGCCGATGTGGTTCAACACAGATGACACAAATGTCAGCTTCTCTGGCGCATGACAAATCTAGAAAAATCATTTCCATTACGTTGCATCCAAAACTACGTGAATATTAAATTCAAAGTAATAAGAGTGACTGCGTCGAGTGATCATCAGTCACATATGACATATGATGATTGGCCGTTTCACATCCGCGAGTTTGGAACCGCGAATATGAATATTCTTGAGATTGATGGAAATATGAAAATTTATTACCTTTAGTACCAGTGATTTTGGCATTTCCAAAGAATGCAGCTGCGTGCCCGATATCTGTAGCCTCGGCCTTGGCTAGTGCTTCGTCGGTGTCTATCAGGACGAGCTCGCAGGCGAGTCTCTGCGATTAAAATGCATTGATGAAAGAAGCAATCGACCAATAACGGGACTGTTGATTAGATGTATTCTCACATTGGTGAGCATACACGGTCCATTCGATTCGCATCAAGATACGCTTTTCTGATCGAATCAACGCAGGGTCAAATAACTAACGGATTAAACATGCGTTCGATGTGTTAGGTTGCTTTATATATAAATAAGTTATCATATTTAGTCCGCTGACCCCTTTGCTACGCATGTGCTTTATCAGATCGTTGGTAGATGCAATTTTTAACGTCTAAATTAAAACAAGAAACTGATCCGCGATTGTTGATCGGGATCCAAGCGTGTCCAAGTGGAGAGCGGAAATGGTGTTGAAAAATCACTGCCGTTATGTAAACACGTTTCATTGCTTTTTCGATTCTAGTTTTGTTACGCGAGATACAATCAAGATGCAATGGCAATAAATATAAACAGTTATTTTCATTTAATGGAGAGTTGTATTGAATACAGTTGCAAACACGCAACACGATGTACACTAGGCGTACAATCGACGTGCAGATAAATTGATCAATATTGACGATTTGAGTGTTTCCCGCAATAAGAGTTCCGAATAAGTGTCACGTAGTTTGTTCGTTTCTTGTTATTTCGGTGTATTTGAAAGAAAAGTAAATATTGGGGTTTGCAACGAATTGATAGCAGAATGTGATATTCTGTCACAAATATAATGTTTCTGATGTTTCGTGCGTCTTGAGAGTCCTTCTTTAAAACGAAATTCGATGTGTATATCTTCTGTTGACATAGCGAAATTATAATTATTATTATTGAATATTTGAAAGTATGAGAGTTCAGAGTATATCTTAGCTTATGGATCAGTTTTATGAAACCAGACGATACATTTTAAGACCGAACAAATACGTTTTTTATGTTTCGCATAAAATTGGTAGTGTATGTTTTACAAAAATAGTTGAAGTTGATTTCATCTGCGGGATAAAATTCGCTGGAATCATGTTAAGTAAAGTACTCATTATTGCCGTTTGATTTTTTGTTGGTATGAAAATTATTGTGTATCGTTGCAGACGTGAATCGTTTATAGTATGTTAAACATTTTTTGTTCGATGGTCTTACTATCAAATTATGTAATACGGCATGATGAATAATGTCTGTCTGCATATAATAGGTAAGGTAAACGGACGGGATTATCATGCAAGTGTATATATAAACGCATGATTTTGGCCAAACGTATTATCTGGCCAATTATAATATACTATGATGCATCGTTTGCATGTACAGCTTATTACCAAGATTATAATCATCTGTTTTAAATTTATCAATAGAGTTTGATTTCAAGTTGATGACGTCTTCTGTTTTTTGCTTATGTAAAAAGTTTTAGTATTTCCACATTTATGTGTCAAATATAAAATTCCTTCTATTTTACAAATTAAAAGATTATTATAAAAATATAAATGTTTTCACAATTTCAGATTGTATTATATAACCGAATATAAACATTTTATTAATTTATTTATAGGAATTTAATTCATTTTCATAAGTAAGCCTAGCAAGATAAACTTTTTGCCATAATTATATACCTTGCCCAGTAATGCTAACCAGTATTGAAAACATTTTCTAATAACTTGTAGATTAAGATAACTTTATTCTATAAATCTTAATCAAGAAAATCTGTAGTTCCCCTTATACTTTCGTACAGAGTAGGTAATTTCCTGGATGCTTTAAATCGACATTAATAAGATGTGACTTCCTTATTTACCGCCTCAATTTCAAAATCATCGTAGCGAATGCCTATCAATTAAGCGTAGTCGTTTAATTTTGTCATGAAAAAATTAAACACGTCATAAATTTCCTCAGCGTCATTACAGATTGCACGCCTAATCTTTGTGACTCATAAATTACCCTCAAATACATCAATTTACAAGATAAAATTAAAAAGATATGTCAGTGTTAGCGAATCTATATGTGATGAAAGAGATTATTTCATTTAACAATGCGGAACATGTATACGTTCAAAGTATTAGCAACGACAAAGTCTGCAAGTTTATATTTTAATCTCTTCAACGCAAGCCTAGCGACTGACGAATTCCTATGTATGTGATCTCGTCATTCATGATTATTACTGACATATACGGAATATAATTGCGTGCATTACGCGAAGTACCTATACGCGTACTGGCCATTAAGGTGTATATAAATTATATATTACGCATTGCCGCACGCCGTCATCCAAGTCTTCCGGTATCGATTGATATTATATATATGTATTGCAAAGATTGTAATATACTTGATGAGATGATGATAAGAAGACGATAGGCTTGATGATTTTTTCAAGCGTGATGGGGAAAATATTCAGTGAAAGCTCTCGTACATAGGAATAACATCGGATTCAAATTTGAAGAATCGAACAAGTCTGCATTTCATCTTTTGACAGTTATTCTTCCGCGAAGATCAGCGTCTCTGGTCATGCGCGAACCATTATGTAACGTTCATTGTGTTCGATAACTGTTGATAGTCGAAATTCATACAAGAATTTTATACGGTAGTTATACTGAACGGAGAATGTGTTATCACATTTTTTTTCGTTATATAACAGAGTTGCCTTCTTGAGGGCAAAGTGTATTTTCTTTCTTAACATTTTTCGTAATCAATTTTTTAGCGTCAAAGGATATTAGGTATGAAGAAAGTAATACCATCTGAAAGACATGAAAATTATTTGTTAGAACGATCTTTTAACAATAATTGTTCGTCTTTGTGTATGAAAAGTATGACGTATAAAAATTGCACAATAGAATTGTTGAACTTAGCAGATCGACATTTTCATTTTCAAATGTTATTTTATTGCATTGCAGAAATTATTCGAGATAAATAAATTTTTATCAAATGTTTTTTTTACATTGAAATGAAACGATATCGTTCTCTCCCGGAGGACATTAAACTCTTTTCAAATAGAAAATGAAATTCACTCTTTTCTGGAGCAAGTTTCTATTCATTCCATTCAGAAATCCAAAATGTAATTGAATTCTTTAAATTCATTTTCTTGAAGTAATGAATGAGAATCCCATCTTTTTGATAATTACAACTTTGTATTGAATATTATATAACATTTTTCTTAGGAAAAATGTGTATGCAAGTTTTAGTCGTTTTAATTAGTTCTAATAATTAGCCATTCATAATACACTGACATATTTAATACATTTATATTAAATCGACAGAATTTAATTATATAAACACAGTATAATCTAGTACTTACAATTTAATATTTCATATTTGTACATTTGCAAGAATCATAATCTCTTCCTACGTCGCAAGGTAAATTGTTTCGTGGTTTATAAACATATTTTTGGCATTTTGATAAACAAACCACTTTGACAAATCGATGTTTAAACTCTTCTTCTATCGCTGATGAAGGAAATGGCGGCTCGTCAGGGAATTTTTGATTTTCCGCTTTTTTTGGTTTCATGTGGTTTCGACATTTGGCGTCTCCACTGACAGATGTGAAAGACGTGGAGCCTTGTTGCTGGCACGTTTCAATTTGATCGTTTGTCTCAAGATCCGAGAATCGTCCGAACATGCTCGAAACGAGCCGAGTCATCGAACATTTTTGCTGATCGTTCTTTCGTTCGCTGCTGAATTAATTTGAACGGAGGGAATTATTTAATCCCGAAGTTTATTTTTCCGTATGTGAAAGAAGTCAGAAACGTCACTTTGTATTCACTGAGTTGCAGTCATAAAGTGCCAACTGAACGCGGGAGCATATTCGGAGCTGGTGCTTCGGTTGACAGCTTACAATACCCGTATTCCGGCATGCTGTCGGGTCGACTGAGAAACGAGCCCGATTCGAGGAGAAAAGTTTGGGGCAATAAGTTGAGTCGCTACCTTGTTCGCCTAAATTTAAGGATTTTAATGACAGCGCATTTCTTTGGTGCGTCGGAGAAACTTCGTATTTGGCGATGATGTTTTTAACGCGGTCGGCTACACTTCGACGCGTAACATTGTCCGCCATAATTTATAAGATACGGCCAAAACTTTTGCATCGTGCTGATCGCGTTGCGATCAACGCATTTGACACTTTGGATTTATACGACTCGCAATCGGGGTTACTAAGTGCAGCCTAAAGTTAGCCACTAGTTGTCAGAGTGGACTTTTCAAAAACAGTCAATCATCTACTTCATGGTTTCCATTCAGCCCTTACAAATACGATGGCTTTGAGCTTTTGAAAAGTTTTTCGAGCTTTTCTCCAGCACGAACCATTTCCCTGAATGGGACACAAGTTTTTTACCTACTATTTACCTCGTCGGTGATTTACCGCCAGTGGAAATTTTGTGCCACGTGTTTAGCTATTGTAAGCTTGTTTTCTATTCAATTTGAAACAGTACTGAGAACAATAGCAGAAACCGAAAATGACTGATAGCCAAAATTCGGCGGTGCAAGCGTGGCCGGATAATCGATTTCTTTTCGCGAATCGCACTATCAATCGTACGGACAGTCAACAAATGGCACGTAAATTGGAATGATGCAAGCATAAATCTAACAAGGCAGTGTCGGCGTATCGATAAATGATATCAAATTGTCTGTTAAATGGTGTTCTCTGATAATATTAGACAAAAAAGTCGCACAAATTGAATTGCTCGTGTTTTCCATCGGACAATCACACTGATCTACATTTGGCGAGCGTCGTTGTCGTTATTGTCACGTTACCGTAATGAAAGGTGCACCCGGAACAGCAGGAAGACGCATAATGGCGACCAAGAACGCCCCATACGTCCGGCTCCTATTGTCCGTCCACTCGTAACGATTTGCGGAAACCGACCCTAAAATTACGAACTGACTTTCATTAGGGCGCTCGTCGCACTGTTTCGTAAATCACTGATCTCATCCTCTAACTGAAATGTATTTGAGGCTATTCTGCGTATGTTATTAGACCTCAAAGTAACATGATATCACCCGTCGGGATTCTGTAAATGTACAAGGACTATGTTATGCACGATGTCTCATTTGCGTCGCAACATTTTAGCCGCGTATTCTGTCATCTTCCGCGAAGAATTTGAATCTTAGCGGACGACCTGGAACTTTGGGGATTTTCAAATTTGCATGAGTTGTATCCCCATGGTAGCAAACTTTGCACGTAAGTATATTGTATTAAGCGATTTTTCGCGAAAAGCTTGAAGCTTATTTGAGCCTTTGTTTTGGAGCAAGTTGTTAGACGGTGAAACTTGTTCGGAAATTGTTTGGTAGCGCGTTCATAAGTTGGTGAACAAATTAACGAAAAAAGTGAGAGGAAGTTAACATTTTTATGGAAAAGGAACATTCGACTTCATAAATCGATTATTTTCGTTGTACGAATGCTTCACATACAGGCATATTCAAGTGGGATTTCGTAACAAAGAAAAGTCATTAAAATGTAAATGATGAAAATTTAATGTTAACCCTTGGGAAGGATTTATTTACATTTTAAATTGCCTCAAAATTGTGATTCTAAGCCTAATTTGAGGGATGCTGTTATTTCGCATCCAGAAACACGTTTGTAGATTACGAGCGAGGGATACGACCTTTAAATATGAAGGGTGTAAAAGTATATTGAATGAACAGTTGCTAGGGGAGCAACAGAGGTGTAATGAACTTCCACGACTATTTCATCAAGAAACAACAATAAAATCGTTATAGAACCTTCTGAGACAAAAAAGATGCTCGAGATAAAATCGTCCCCTCAGATCTCGAAACTACTTCACAGGGACTCGTGAAAAATCAAATTTAAATGCGATTGCGGCGCTGAAATGCTGAAGGTCATTTCGAAGTCGAAAGTTTCTCACTTTCTCGCAAATGGTCAAAGTGTTCGAGTGCTTTTGTATGAACTCAGGAAATAACACAAGGATTAAAAGATTACTAAAATTTCAACCATTCATAAAGTACCAACTTGGAGAATAGTTTTAGTTTAAGCGACATTTTATTTGAAGTTTTGTTCCAATTGAAATATTACGAGAAAAATTATCTATTCCATCTTCATTTGTTGAATATTAAAAAAATGTGGTAAGAGAGTAACTTAATAATTTGCAGAAGTAAATGACGCGAGTTTTTTTTCTCTATTCAATAATTATTCGCTAAGTACAAACTTAATTGCTTCAGCAATAAATATTTGCATAAAACACCTCATTAATTTATTCAAAATTTGTTGACATTTGCATAAAATGTCAAAAGTTATCCGACAAAGATGAAACCAAATCAAGGAAAAAATGTCGATAAACAAGAATCCTCTTAAACGCGTGGGCAATTTTTTATGAATAATCAAAATAACAACTTTCAGACGATATTATTTTCCAATTAGATTGACCATATGTTAATTAATAGGTGCTTATGGTAAACATGGTAATTATTATGTCCTTTAGAGGCTGCGATTGTACCTTGGATTACACTACACCGTTGGTTAATTTCAAGGAGCGTATATCAACAACTACGAGTAGTAATTTAATGGAAGGACAAGAATATTCAGCGAGCATATTTGTGTGGATAATAAACGCATGCTATATGAGCATCTCGAAAACGACACCGTGAAGATTCATGCAAAACATTAAATGCTAGAAATTTGTTTTCGGTTGAAATTTCATAATTTTACTCGTGATGAAGATAGACTATTAATTCCAAAATATCGCAATGAAACTCGAAAGAATTAAAAGAAAAAATAAAGTTTATATTGAAAATTGCAATAAATCATAATTATATACGAAAACTCATTTCAAATAACTGTACTCAGAAAATAAATGCTACAGTTTAACAATTATTTGAATATAAAATTAAAAATAAATTTCAATTCATTATTATCAGAATCTCAATTTTCTTGGTTTAAAATGTTACTATATTTATGTGCTCATTATTTTTTTTTGTCTGCCAAATCCAAATTTTGTTTAGCTTCAATGACCGTCTACTTTGAGTTATATATCTTTTCATAGCATGAAATGTATTCTAAAATATCGAATTATGGTACAAAAACATGCATAGTTAAGTTTTTTCAAGGCGAAAAAACTATCGCGTGTGAAGAATAATTTATCAGAAACGAAGGAATGGAATGGTATTAGAGTTTCAAGATCACTCAATGAAATGCGTGGTTGAGGAGATTTGAAACGCGTGGATAAGAACGAGGTGAATAATAAGCTAGGTTTTATCAGGTTCTCCGATGACTCGGGCTGTTAAAACAGAGTATTGAAATTGTAGAAAATAAAGTAGACAGGACATATGGCGCGGCGAGACAATATAAAACAGCGTTTACGGTGTCAGTTGGCGAATCTAAGGAAACCAGTGGACTTGGAAGGCGATCCAGAGATAATATTAGGCTAGAGCGCTACACAATAGCAGGATAATATAAAAGCCGAGATTAATCTATTCAGTATGAAGAACCATGAAAAACATGCGACTACTCATATCTGGTTTTTGAATAATAGTCATTAATTCATTTTATTCTCATTACTTTTCTGTTGAATTCCTTTAGGAAGTATAAACCTAGATTAATGTATGCATTATTAACTAATTCATTAATTAAAAACTGTAGCTGCGATAAAATCTAAGTTGTTTGATTTAACCAACTAATGCAATGTTGGCAGCTAGATTTCTTATGAAATCATGTAACCATAATAGGTTAAATTCAAATATTGTGTTTGTTTTGAATATTAAATAAACTAAAGAAATCGGACTACTGTAGATGGCGGAAGTGATGTTTTTCAATGTTTACAACACGTCTCTCAGAAACAAAAAACTCGTTTATTGAGTCGTTAATCTGAAATGAACGGTTAATCTAACATCGATGGAACACGACAGATCCACTGCGCCTGACAGTCTCTTATTAATGAACTCAATGTTTCGAAGCAAATTGATTTGTACGAATCGCTCCGAATGATAGTCGTACAAGAGGTATTCATGTCAAAGTTTTAATAGCGTATCAAACTGACAGTTAACATTGTTTTACAATTTATGTTAGCCGTTAATAGCCCGCATAATGGGTTATTTTCGGGCACACCCGGGAGACACGTATACGACACTTTATTTCATCGGTTTCGACAACATTCTGACATGATTCAGATATAGAAAACCATAAACACATTTTTATCTATAAATGTGTTGATGACATTGAAAAGTCACGATAAAATTTTACTGAGACGCAACGTTAATGTCCAGCATTACGTTCTTTGCACGGTGTTTAGGGCAATTTCATGCGAATCCTAATTTAAACCCCACACTTTGAGCATTATCATAAATATTAGAACATAGATAAACATCTTTTATGACACAAGGTACTCTTATCATCACTCTTACTGCTTAATAAATTCTTAAAATTATTGAGGTAATTATGTATCTCATAAAAGTAGAATACACCTTTTATAATTCATCATTATGTAGATATGAGTGTATATGGTGTATGTATAAATATAGAAATACATACATACATGTACATTGCATATTTGTCATCGCTTCCATTTAAATATTTTAATATTAATATTCAATGCAATCTTGAATGCGATTCCGAATTCAATTACATGAAAAACCGTTAAAGCGGTGTGCTCTAAGCCTGACTGGGTTCTTTCGCCATAAAATTGTATTTGTGTTTACGTTATCCATTTGCTTTTACCCGGTTTAACTGCTCTTAACGGTACCACTCCATGCTATCAAAACGTCTTATCATCCGAACAAAGCCGTCGCGATTCAGCCCAGCGTAAATCAGCCGGGCACAATGTTTTCTGCTATAATCGCAAAACCATCTCTTAATGTCTCTTCCTCAAATTAGTCGTCGCAAAAGGGATGGTTTTAAGCATTAAATGTTCGGTAGGTGCGCGCGAGATAAGGTCCTCGTGTATCTCCCGCGCGGGACACAAGTATGGATTTCAGCTTCTCGCGCGAGTCCAACGTAAATCAGTTGGCAGCGAGTCTGCGGGGGCGCTCGGTGAACGTGTAAATGCTCGCGTTACGATCCGATAGTGAAAGCGAGAAGCAGCTCGCTTCGTCTTCGTTTGCCCGCGCCTCCTCCTTCTCCTTCTTCTCCTATACTCTCCCCCTGCCCGGCCTGGCGGCCTTCCCCCTTAACACTTTGCCTCGTCTCCGACACCTTCTCATCCGCCTTTATCTCGGCCTATCCTCCTTTTAGCCCAATTCCCTCTTCTGGTCTTCTTTCGTGAATCATTTACATAATAGTCTTTTTGATCCGGTACGCTAACGAGGCTACATTCAAGAAGAACCGGCCAGGAGCGTCGCTAACGTTATCCCTCCAACGTCGTTGCTTGTTCAATTTTAAATACCACTTGCCTTTTTTGTTATTCTTATTCCGAACAATGTCGTTCGATTGATTCGCTCCAATTGATGAAACTTGTACTTGTTTCCGTCGAATCAACATTTTATTCTTGACGATTTGTTTGCTCCAGAATAGTTTTTCGAATCAAGAACATTGAATAAATGTTTATTTGTATTGCACTATCTGGAACAGCCCAGAGATTCAGCAGTAAAATTGCTTTCCACGCACAAGATCCTTATCAGATCCCAATCGCAATCATCCTACTATCAAATGAAATTTAACTTAATATGACGAATTAGATTTACGTTCGAGTGCATTATATGACTTGGCCATCGAGTTTTTAGACAATCCGTGATTGCATGCAATTAACGAACACGCGGTTGGATTAGTCTTTAAGAAGCCAGTAATAACCTCACCACAAAGATCTTGATTGATCTTAAAACTCGAGGGACGTCATTACGCACATTCGAGGGAACGAACGTCTTCTTTTGTTCCAGGCTAAAATTATGCGGAGTATGAAATTCATTTGCGATAAAGGCAGAGCCATAATTTTTGGTTATTAGATTATTAATATGACGAAATGAAAGTAATGAATCGTGTGGCTGCAAACGTTCCTAGCGTACGGTTACATTTTGTGAGGCGATGCGAATTCATTATTATACCGCAACCCCTCGAATTATTACGTTTACCACAATTTTTCAACACTATAAGCAACGTGTCTCCTATGAGGTTGCAGCAGCTTTGCGTCATGTTTGTTACAGATTTTAAGTCCGTAGGCACGTGCAGTTAGGGATCTAACAATGCTCCCCTTTCTCTGAAGATCAATTGGGGTGATAAAATTTATTACTCCAAACATATTATTCGTGGCACACCTCCGCCTTCTGAATGAGATAAGCACTCCCCTCATCAAAATTTGGTTTCATCATTGTAGCTGCAAATATGAAACAGAATTTAGTGTGCTTGAAAGTGAAATGTTGTGTGTATGGAGCGGAAAATATATTTGATGGATTCAAAATAGGTGACATTTATTGTGAATTTCGCCAAAGAAGCAAAATTCTGTTGCGTTAAAAGTTATCCGGCCCTGAAACCACTTTTTTTGGCTTCATCTTTCTTCTTTTATACTCCCTTTACCTACCAGTTTCTCAGTCTGTTACTGCTGTCCGGTCTTTCTGAATCCTTCTCCTCTTTCGTCACCCCCCTCAGTTATCTCTAACATGAAGTCCAAACAACTTTTATCAAGATTACGCCCGATATTAGATTTGCGACCGATAACGAAAGCCGGTCCATTGTCGTTGAACGAAAGCTTACTTTATTCAATTGCAGATTGAGCAATCTTTCGAGACATCGCTATTTTCACCGAACATTGTCGCCTTTGCATTTGACACAGCAATAAATGTGTAAGATACATTGACGGTCATCACGATTTTTTCATTCGTTCAAGTACGCGACTAATACAAATTGTTTGTATATATTGTTAACTGTGCAGGGAAAGATTCCATTTGAAACATAATTTTCGTTTGATGACTTTTAAAATGATATTTATAAACTTATTTACTTTTAATATAAATTTCAATATCGAATGCTGTGTTTCAAATATGTCATGGTATATTTTTATAACAATTTTAAAGAACATCAATTTAGTATAATATTCCAAAGGCAATGGAACTGTATATAAATTGTATATTATTGGGAAGAATTCAATATAAAATTTGTCCAATTCTTTTGTAAATAATAAACCAATATAAATATATAGATACCTACACAATCAGATCGATATTTCATATAATTTGTAAAAGAGAAACCATTTTTATTTCAACAAAATTTAAATCATTGATTTAAATAATGAAACTAAACTGATATTTAATAAAGTACTTTTGGTATCAATGAATTTACACATTCGATTAAAATGATAAAAAACACAATTACAAATATTAGATATATATCGATAAAGAATATTTTTAATAAAAGCGGTGTAATATTCTGTAAAATGTATCTTCCGCCAGTCTAAATAACAGTGTTCAGTATTATAATAAGTCACATTATTTACAAGTTGTTAGTTTTGTATACTATTCGAGTAGGAAGGCAAACTTGATAATGAGACAATCATGAGCGTGCTGCTAAGTTATGTTTGATTATGTTTATTCCTTTTCCTATAACAAATAAGATATAGGAAGGGTAACCTTTTCAAGCAAACAACTATGTCTATAATACTAAATTACATATATTAAAATACGTATATCACTATGTAGAATGATTTTAACTCATTCCCTCTGCATGATAAACTTACAAAATATATGTTTGCATTCAATTTTGCCTTCAGTTAGTCGTAAAATTCAAAACAAAAATATGATCGATTGAAATAAAACAATTTTACATTTCATACAAATTGCGAGATTCTATCAAGTACGAGTTACTTTTTCTTAGTAAACAAAAAACAATGTATTCGAATAAATAGACGTTATAAAAAAATGTGCAGCCGTCAATATTTTAAAAACAAATTTAAAAAAATGTTCAAAAACAGATAAAAAAAATTGAATAAAGAAAGCAACAGATAAATGGAGAACAAATTAACGTCTATACAATTCACAGCAAATTCAACTGTAACCCCAACTGCTTAACTAATTCTACCGTTTTTGTTACGTTCTCTGTGACAAAATAGTTCGTAACTTCCGTTACATTTTTTCCTAAGCCAGTCAGCTCAGCGATGCAAAAAATCCCTCTTTTCTAAGAGCTGCGGTTACACTTAATATAGAAGCCGTTACAAAGCTCCAACATTTGTAACTCGTCAAAGTTTCCGGACGAATTCCAATATCCCTAATTGTGCGCCTCGTTGCCGAAAAGTTGAATTCGCGTGGTCAAAATGAAATAAGCCGCCTCGGTTAGTCGTACTTTTTCACGAACAATGACGCTTCCCGTAAATAATGTTTGGATAATTACTTAGTAACACCTCGTTGGTATACAATCGCGGCTCTTTGTTATGAACTAACCTTAACAAGTATAGTGATGGCCGCGATTACGCCTGCGCGAGTGCAACCAGCAATGACAATTTTAACGCGACGTCCATCTGGAACCTCGACTTGTTTGACCTCTTTGGTTAACAAAAAAGTCGCGGTATTCCCAGCGGCTTTCGCCGGCTCGTTCATGCTCCAACTAACTTGCGACAAATATCGTTATACGTGTGGATTCACTCGCAAAGGGAGCAGCATCTAAACATGACACACGCCGTCGAGCCGGATATCCCTCGAGGACGCAGTTGAAATTTCGGACTCGGGCGCGACCACAGAAGACCGATCTATCGATCGGCTCGGCAAAATAAAAGATCCGAAACTGATGAGACGAGCTTTTTACGCGATAAAGAAAAGTCACTTGGCACTTGGCTGCAACCTTTTCCGGTTAATTTCGAGCCGATGAATTATTCAGGCCAACAGTTTCACTCTTACGCCATTAAAGTTGAGCGCGACGTTCCATTGTTTTTGAGACCGGCGACCCGACGGCATGTGTCGAGTGCCAACGTCCCGCGTGGGGTTGTACATTTTTCTTTGCCGGTCTCGACCTTATACATCAGTATCACGCTCGTATAGTCTCTTTTATGAGCGTACCCGGCATACATTATCCTGCAACGATACCGAGCTTTCGATCCAAACTGCCGCAATAAAGATCCTTTCAGTTAATTCGAACTTATTTTAAATTCGAAAACGTCGTTCCGGCGTACGTCGTCTAAAATAAATTTAGACTGACGTGTTTTTCAAAAATACGAGCGCCTGTGAAAGGACAAGCGCGCCTCTATTTAAATTAATTAAACGAGGAATAAGTTCGAGGGTCGTGTAAAATTTGTGTTTAATTAAGAAAATCGCAGAACGTTTTTTCGTTCGCGCTCTTATCATTTTGTATCATCAGGTGAAAGAAAAATCACGCCACTTGAAATTATTTCCCGCGATGCCACTCCACTTGCGCGCCTGTGCGACTTTAATTGAACGCTTCAATTAAATTATTCACAGTGTCTCGTTTGTTTTTCCTTGGTCTAATAATAATCATGTTTTAATGTTACCTGTCGTTCACGCTTCGGAAAATCGCTCGACCTTTTCCACTGGAAGGAATCAAGCCGATTGCACGCGCAATGATAAAAAAGCCCCGGTGAAGTCGTAATCTCGAGTGAAAAAGTGTCTCGTTACGGAGGGACACCGGTTGTCGCGGACAATTAAAACGCGAATGCGATGTCGTGCGATATCGGAGTTATGCGCAAACGGTATAACGACACCGCGCGGCTTATTAACTCTAATCGGGGTTGTCTCCCGGCTGAAGCCCTGCTCGTCGAACGAGTGCTATTATGTCAGCGGCAAACGAGCGATTCAAATGACTTTTTCGGCTTTCGGAGGCTTTGCTGGATACCATTTGCATGCTAATCTTATAGCTTCATTACTCACTTAAGTCTTTCGTTACACACTTAATTACTGTAGAGTGAGATAAGTGAAGTCAGCGCAAGAATTTTAGACTACGAGTGCGCTTTAATTTTACTCCGCCGAATGATTCGTTGAATCAAGTATAATTTCGTAATTAAGATTAAATGTCTCCGCTACGTTTCTGCCGATCTTTTGTGCTATCATATTAGCCAAATAATTCATTGTACGCAGGTACTAATTGAGATTCGACATTTTTTCGCGCTTCCATTACGATTCAAAATTAAACACCTCCACTGGCGGTGAGGAAGTATTATATGAGTACCTGTTTTTAGTTGCACAAAACATTTCCTATGCATTCTGCAGTATAGACAAATTACAATTCATAAATAATCAAGTATAAAATAATTATGTTTGTATTTGTCTGTACAATAATAATTTATGAAAAATCATAAAATATGCATCTTTAATGAACTGAAATACATATGAATGAATTGAAATTGCTTTGAATGTAACATATGCAGAATATCATTAAAATATAGTCAAGAAATAAACAAATATATATCAGCGTATGATTTTTGTTGTTGTAAATGTTCTGAATGAAATACTGAATACGTCTTTTTTAATATTTTATACTATCCTACGCTATTTTATAAAAAGAAAAAATCAAGAACGACTATAACAAAATGTACCATTATAAGTAAATGATGTACATAAATAAAAAACCTGAATCTCAACTCAGATGTTCCTAAGTACAAATAAAAATAGTCTTCACGTAAGTAGATGTAACTGTTCTCGAAATGAAAAGATAAATTTGAGGGTAGAAATTCATTGAAAAACTTTTGAGTGTAAATAAACGTGTGTCCAACAGCCCGATAAGCGAAAAATAGGGAGGATATGGTTCTACTGCTACTTTATGAGTGCAGTAATAGTACGTGCACTTATGTTCATACAACGGCAACCATTCATGTTAGATCCAGAAACTTTAGCTTACAAATGTTTGGAGCGATGCCAAAACAAACGCAAAACTTTGACGCAGTTAGACCAAAACTATTGTGTTGCTAAAATCAAAATGGTGTTCATTTATGTCTTTCAACAGCAATACAAAAAATCGAAACAGTTTATAAATGGTTACTTTTAGCAGAATTCGCTGATATAAAGCTCGGAAAAAATAATACCGAAATTCGATACAGAAAATGTTTGTCCTGAATACTGTAACGAATATCATTCTGATGCATTCTCTTTAAGTTATAATAATACAATTTCATTTGTTTATCACAAAACTATTGAATTTCAAATAAATTAAGTCTGAGAAAAATTATTTTTACGATTCTATTATTATTTAAAAGTTAATCGTAGTAAGCTTTTGTGCGATTTCAAAAGTTATTAAAGTTGTTAGTACAAGTATAATTAAAGTACATGCATAATAGTTTTTGTTCGTCATGTAAAACGATGCGTTGCTTTCATTTTTAATTTGCACGTACTTGACATATTTGTATATAACTATGCAAATTTTGTTGTAATGTAATTTTGATGAACCATTTATAGAAAATAAATTTACATTTGTTGTCGTTTGATTCAATTATCGTGCCATTCGGGAAAGTATACGCACAGCTCATGTTAATTCAATTCTATTTCATCCACAACAGTCGTCTATCGCAGTTTATTGAATATAGCTATACATCAATTTTTATTCAAAATCAAGCATACACATTAAACAAATATTTTTATTACATTTTTCTTACCCTTGGGCATGTATGCCCCTTTAAATAACGCAAAAGCATGATAGAAATATGAACAAATAATATATCAAACTTCATAAACACATTTTATAAAGTATTTAATGGTACTTTAAAGAAATTTAAATCTAAAATTATATTAATCAAAACACCATTAAAACATGTTTGTTTATCAAACATTTCCTATTGAATATGTATACATAATTACTGGAAGTTGTTGTTCAACAATTCAGTTCTATGACGCGTCATTATATGATTTAAATTTTGCAAATAAGTAAATTGTTATATAAATATAAATAATATACAAAACATTATATTTAAGTTATTACTATTAATATATATATATCGGTCTATCATTACGAAATAGATATATTTGCTGTCTCGTGTCATACAATATCTATAACATACAATATCTTTAAATAGGAACAATGTAAAAACTGTTTTATTGGTCAAACCGCTCCTTTGCTATTATCAATTTTCGGACATTTCACTAACAGCGGCAAAGTTCAGCGGAAATTATTTTCTTTTCAATGAATCATAAACAGAAAAGTCTAATAAAGAATAACTTTTTTGTGTGACCCGTAAATTCGTCTTTTTGAGGCAACATTCATTTAACTCATGAGATATATTTATATCTTTGTAAAGTTTTTCACCATTTTGAAGAGTCGTGCTTGACGCCACGAAGCCATGGTACGTTCGCGAGAGATATTTATGTTCAATGATACGTGAGAAGACTGCATTAGTAACGCGTGTAATTGCCTTGCGCGTGTTCTGTTCTGCCCAAGAAAATACTCATGGGAAACACTGAACCAAAACGGGGCTCATAAACACTGTTATTTAGCTAATTGTTGCGATGTAATAGACATTGTAATTGTATTAAATACTACCATTGTCACGAAATTAAGCGCAAGAAGTAATTACTTCATTAAAGACTACAGGTGCTCTATCGGTCATTTTTTTGGCTGACATTCTACCAGTAATCGACTTGCATTTTTATTTGAGATTCGATAAATAGTTCCGCTACTTTGTTTGAATGAATCAATTCGTCAGATGAAATGAATGAAAAGTGAGTACCTATTCTATTTATTTAATGAATTTTTTCTAGTATTTAATGTCGTCTGCATTTGAAAATAATAGAAAGAAAAGTCAACGTAATTTACTTGAATAAGAAAATATGTGTACGGATGACGGAGTATGAATTTTGAAGGTCTTCTTGAAATTGGATATATCATTATTATTTCATTTACTCTCAGCTCATCCACAGTGGATTCCCTCAGTGTTTCATAAAATGTTCTTTATTAAAAGTACATGATGATAAATTAAAATGTCAATCCTCAGAGCTGCTTTGTTCTTCTCCAAATACTCCACATTCACGGAGAACATCGTGAATACTGTCTGCACTAGATTGCAAGCTACTTTTTTCTTGTTCTGTTAACTTCAGACGCACCATCTGATGCACTCCGCGCCGACCTATGACGCACGGCATTGACATGAATATATCTTTATCACTGTTGTGAAAACAACTCTATAACATTTTTAAAATCAAATATATATTATTATTATGTTAATATCCATATTTAGTCAGATTGTGCAAAAAAAAATCAATAAGCTTGTTACTTATTCTTATCTGTTTTACTTGAATGTAAGTCGCAACTGGCAGCACAACTTTGGTATTTCGCAAAATAGCATCAACGATTTCTGCGGTACAAAAGCCAAGACCCCAGCAACTCGAACCTTTCTCACCTTTCCCTTCATTAAGACTTTTCTCGCTGCAACAAAATAACTAGATAACCACGTTTCGCTGTAAATAATTTCATGTGCAAGAAAATTAAATTTAAAATGAGATTAGCAGTGTACAGTTATCTTCAACCAAACATCATTTGTGCGAGATTAAGATTGGGAATAAATAGTTTAATTGGAACTTCAAAACTCGAGTATAAGGTGTATTAAATTTAATAATAAATTAATACATAATAAGATTATTGAATTTTTCGAACTAATTCGAAACTAATTAGTCGGTGTTTTGTATGATTTGAGTTTCCGAATATAAAATAAATAAAAGATGGACTATTCGTTATAGTTAGAATTTGTAGAGAAATAATTACATGTTACAATAAATTCAATGTACACTAAATGACAACAAAAATACAAATTAATTAGAACTGATCGTTGCACCATCCACCATGGTAACAAGACTCTGTAGTATCAGATGTGCCGAAGAATAAAGACAAATTTAAATTTCATTCAACTGATCCAAATGCAAAAAATATTCATTTTAGTAATGCTGCATCTCTTTTGGACTCATTAACCACAATGGAAATAAGAGGGGTAAACTTCATCGGTTTCCACATGAAAATCTAATGAAAAATGAACAAAATATTTTTCATTCATTTCGAACTTCTCATTGTGTACGTAATCAAAGCTTTTATTAATATACTTTTTGAAATAAATTATATTTCCGTTGAAATTATTATTGTATAAAAAAAATCCATCAAAATATTCATTAATTGAAAATTGTAACGGAAATGACCTTTAACTAATTAAATTTTCGTTGACCTCAAAATTGTTCGATAAAATAGATTGTGAATGATGTAGAATTTTCAAATGACAATGCAGTTTAAAACAAATAATTGATTTAATGAAATATCAACTGTTGGTTGTATAAAATTGCTTGTATTTAAATTGGTCTATAACTTTTTGCAACACTTTGTGTCACCTAACTAAGATTTTAATAAGCGGGAATTTGAGTGTCTGTAACTTTTACTTGAAAAGAAATTAAAACTTATAATATTTAGTAAATTTTCACAAGTATGAGGGGCGATGTAAACATCACTTTTAATTAAACATTGTGCTTGGCCAAAGTTTTCTTCCAGTTTTCACCGTCGAAACAAGTTTTTCAACAAAAAGAACAATCATTTTCCAAGTTATTTAATTATTCAATACAGGCGCAAATACATCTCGAACTTTGCCAAGGATCAACGAATTTCACTCGTTCTTTTTGGTATGGTATTAACAACGCCACACAAGTTCATATTGGGCCAATTACACCAAGCTTTTGAGCGAGAAAAAATGGTCATTTGTCAATGACGAAGTGGCTCGTAAACCACCAAATAGTCATGGATACTACGTGACATACCTGTCGTTTACAGATGTCGTCACTTCGTACCATTTTTCATGATCGTCGTATTCACCAATCCTTTGATTTATGCTCCGCAGTTTTGTACCCGCGACGTTGACACTCGACCATATCGGAACTGAAATCCACGATTAATCAATACGCGTCAACAGACAAACTGTTTTCCATTTTTTTCACTTGCTTGTTGCTTTGCCATTCTTTTCATTCTAAAATACAAGCGCAACAGCGAAGTTCTGTGTTGTAAAACGCATTCGTGTAATAACTTTTTTTGACGAGGAACAAAGAAAATCGTAGCATCAGCAGCATTTACTCAAACACTATTTCCCTTTGATTTGAACCAGACTTAATTAGGCGCTATAATTTTAATTATCAAACCAAAAGTCCCAACGGCGTTTTCGTCGAGTGTAATTTGTATAAGTTACGTTGGACAAAGGTCAACAGTGACATGAAACAAAGAAAAATTAGCGCGGAAAAATTGTTACCGCGCTCTTGTATGTTTGTTTTAACAAGGAAATATTTTAACTCGAAAAAGAGGCAGCCGGGCGTGCATAAAAAATCGCAAAGTAATTATGAAACATGTCTTAAGCGGTCGCAAAAAGAACTCGCGAACGAAAAAATCTCTCGCTTTCGCAACGACAAATTGTTTCTCGGCGAAAGAGATTATGTGTGCTTTGAAAACAATGAAAATTCATGAGCATCCGGGAAGATAAAGTAAAATGACATGTGATGACAAAGAATTCGTTTGGGAAGCCGATACCAGAGAAGTTTCCTTGTGCACCGATGGTTATGCAGCCGATCGAAGTGCTAGCCAAACCCAGCCTTTGACCCAGATAATACTGAAATCTGACGCTGTCCAAAAGGGTTCCTGTACCAAGGACGCGATTAGGCGGTAACTTGGACAGTCTCCAGGTTATATAGGAAATCGCCTCGCTGGGCTGAGTAGCTACAACTATGATAGCTCTACTTGCGGACTTCATAATTTTTGGCACGACTTTCCGCAGAACGTTCAACTTCTGCTGTAGAGAATGTTTTTCATTCAATTTATCATCACAGACAGATATGACAACCACTGCAGAATCTTCGACTTTAGTAATATCTGAAAAATAGATTTCACAAATTAATGTAATAATGGAATTTCGATGTAAATCGCTTTGAATGTCATTTTTTTAACTTTCATGTTTGTAGAAGCAAGTAATTAAATAGTTATAACAATAATTCGGCTGATGTAATGTTGAGATTTTTCATTTTGAAGCTTTAATTGGAAAAATAAATAATCTCAATCTCGGAAACACGGACAAATTTCTATGGGGGAATTTATTGCTGTGGAAAATGTAAAAGGCACGAGTGATCTTAATGCGAAATTGATTTTCAAAATTTTACTTTAACGAGAATTCTTTTGAAAGCATCAAGTTTTATGTATCTCCAAGTTTACGCTTCAAAGTTCTCGGGGAGATAGATCTCATTAATTTATATCTTGTTTTTAAAGTGTTGCTAGAATGATTTTGCGTTCAAAGGACTTTTTAACATTTGCATAAATTGAATCTTCATTGTTGTCAAGTAAATTTTCGCATTTGTATGTTAAACAAATATCAACAGTTTTACAAGTCGTTGCAGAAAGACGTATAAAAAACTTTGTTCAAAGAGAAAGCGGACCGTTGCTATTTCAAACCGTTATTGCGACAACAATATTTGATCTTAGAAGCGAAACATCGACGAACGTACGGAATAAAGCGAATTATAAAAATTAAACGTCAGAGAATGAAAAAGGATGAAATAAAGAAGATGAATAATGGGATTAGAATGTAGTAATTTAGCCCAGCTTTTGTCCACCTGCTGACCGTTTCGTTTGTAACAAAATGTCAAGCTTCCGAAAAAAGGCAGAGACCAAAAGATGGTACGTAGTAGATATGGCACGCGCGAAAAAAAAGTTTACGAATTCGTTGAGCAAATCTGAAATAGGAATCGCGTATACCATTTTCTGGAACACCGCATTCTCTTGCAGCCTTTCACCGAAAAATTTCGGAAGTCTCCGAGCGTATGATTATGTTAAATGAAAATAATAAAAAACGAGAAAAAATGAAAAGTGTAGGACTTGCTTTTCTCTAATTTAAATCATATATTGAAAAGCAAAAAGACGACTTCATTAGTATTTTCTTTCCAATAGAATTGCGTTCTCACGCGCTCGTAGATAGGATTCTAAGTAGGCGCGAGATTGAAAG
Source organism: Psix sp. ZL-2020 (assembly GCA_022817045.1). Classification (NCBI taxonomy): domain Eukaryota; kingdom Metazoa; phylum Arthropoda; class Insecta; order Hymenoptera; family Scelionidae; genus Psix; species Psix sp. ZL-2020. Next base: position 23,883 of record JABFQD010000438.1, read on the forward strand.
TTAGATACATTCGCAATGCTTCCGAATGGTCTATTGCGACTTTCGCAAGAGATGTGTGTTATCGATAACAACAATTGGTCGTTATTTCACGAATCCAGTGCGATCACGAGTATGACGGTTTGTTTGAACAAATCGCAAGCAAAGAGAGGCGCTGAGTTAATTAGCTCACCTGATGTTCCGATAATTGCAGGGTTGCCTAAAAACATCCCGGCACGTCGGATGTCCTCTGTCTCGGCTTCCAATTTATCTCTGTTTCTATCAATTAAACAAATTTGGCCGGCTATTCTCTAAGAAAAAGGGGCACCATGAGAATGAGCTAACTATTTCAAGCATTCGTTTAAGTGAGAGAAAATAAATTTAATTAATTGCTTGCAATACGCAACTTCGGTGCGCAATTTATTCAAGTCATTGTATCTTATCAAGCTCTACCGCTGACGGGTTCTAATTAGAATTCGGAAATTTAATTATGACGTCTGTAAGACTGCAACTTTCAAATATAATTCAGATATAATTGTTCCGCGAAAAGGAAGCGCAGTATCGATTATATTTATGAGCCAAGCGTTTTTCCTTTATTAAGTTTTTCCACCTTTTCTCGTTTACCTTCATGAGAATAGCGAAGGCACAAGCCATTCCAACATTTTCGACACCGACAATCGAAACTTTGAGCCGGCACGGATAAGTTCCACTAGGTGCCAATTGTGTCGTTACCAAAGCATTTTTTGTCGTCGTAGCGATAAGAGGTTTTTCAATCTGCTGTAAGAAAAGAATCGTTTAACACAGCTTTCAATAACAGACTCTGCCGCTATATTGTGCGCCTTTGAATAGTATCGAGCTAAGCTGATCTATTTTCTAATCAACTTCTATTTGAGATAGATATTGGCTCCCCATCGGAATCGTAATGCTAGGTTTGAAAGGGTCAATTCTACGACACAGTTGCACCTCTCAAGCTAGACTACGTGTTTCGATGCTTTCTCGTTAAAGTGATTATTATATAAAAAGAATTCAAAGTGCATGCTCTGCTGGATTCCCAAAGTTAATTACTTTCGATTTGCACGACACAAATAATATACAAGACTCGATTGTTATGGACAGGTAATCGACTTTAAAGTTCAATTTATCAATTTCACGACCAATAAATACAATAAATGGGGAAATATCGTGTCTTCTATTTTCATCCAGTTTTGAACGTCTGAAAACAAATTGATTCATACAGCCCAAGACTGATATCGATCCTAAGACACGTCGCCTTAATCGAATAATCTTATTTTATCGAACGGTAACGCAATGTGACGCGCAGAGCCTGCACAGACAATCGATAACGAATGATAGGCCTCGTAAAATTAATCATTTGTTAAAACAAAGAGAATATTAGTCCACTTCGACATGGCATTCATCATATTTTTTCGATAACGTTATTGTGGTTCTCTATTCTGCCGCACAATTGTCATCAATTCGTCGTTTTGTAGGTTACACGGCTGGCTCATAAGCTAAATTGCGTTTTGATGCCAAAATACATTGGAGATAAAAATTGTTACGAATTCAACTTACATCCTCGTCGCAATGGTTTTCAGCCGCGTCGTCCATTGTTTTAGAATTACTTGCAATTTCATCAGTCATGATTTCAGATGTAGCCGAATGTCAAATCAAAATCAATTTAGAAACATGTGTTATGAAAATGCAATCCTGCCAATGCTTATCGATATTGATTTCTTCGACGTATTATACAACGTATGCATCTTTCAATTTATTTATTATGCAAATGGACTGCAGAGCATAATTTCAAAAGAAGGTAATCAGATAATGTAAACATACATGTTCGCTACTTTCAACTGTTTGTGTTGAAAATCTGCCGATTCTATTCAAACGCGGTTATTTGAACGTCCTAAAGATCTCTGCTACAACCTGTAACGGACGCTTGATACTTCGGCATGTTCATTCACCACTCTGTCTTCGCGAAATAAATGTGTTTTGTCGAACACCCACGTCGACAGTCATGAATAATGTAATGTCTCATTTGCGCGTGTGGGTTTTATTAATTTTTTATGACTCTTTATAATTGCAAGTTGAGGTTATGGACATTATAGGATCTATTCCTCTGGTCTTTCTTTGTATAATATAGAATGATTTTTCTCATTCCATAGAAGTATTCAAGCTGTGATCAAAGATTTAATTTGTGTAGAATTGTATTTAACCATTAGCTTTAATTTTAAATCATTGGCTTATGTTATGGCACTAATGGATTTGACAGTACAAAGGTGTTGTTTATGAAAACTCTTTATTTTTTTTCAGTTTCAAACAACGAAATGAAAATGAAAATTCAAACTTTAATGCTCTTGGAAACGTTTTAAAAGTGCTGAGAGTATGCTTTTAAATGAAACACTTGTTTAAAGTGTTGCGGAAAATATGTTAAATTAATTTATTTATTAATTAGAAAATTAATGTTATGTAGATAATTGTAAGAAAATTAATTATAATATAAATTATAATATAATTATAATACGAAAGCAATAATCCAAATATTAACATGTTTTTATTAT